>CAUYON010091439.1:0-29515 GCA_963573935.1 Arctocebus calabarensis
GGAGACTTTACCTCTTTCATGTTTACATGGATGGAGCTGGAACATATTCTTCTTAGCAAAGTATCTCAAGAATGGAAGAAAAAGTATCCAATGTATTCAGCCCTACTATGAAGCTAATTTATAGCTTTCATATGAAGGCTATAACCCAATTATAGCACAAGAATATGGGGAAAGGGGCAAAGGAGGGGAGGGGAGGGGAGGGGTTGGGGTGGAGGGAGGGTAATTGGTGGGGCCACATCTATGGTGCATCTTAGAAGGGTACAGGCAAAACTTACTAAATGCAGAATACAAATGTCTTCATACAATAACTAAGAAAATGCCATGAAGGCTATGTTAAACTCTTTGATGACAATATTTCAGATTGTATATAAAACCAGCACATTGTACCCCTTGATTGCACTAATGTACACACCTATGATTTAATTAAAAAAAAAAAAAAACTAAGAAAATGCCATGAAGGCTATGTTAAACAGTTTGATGAAAATATTTCAGATTGTATATGAAGTCAGCACATTGTACCCTACAATTGCACTAATGTACACAGCTATGATTTAATAAAAAAAAAAAAACTGAAAAAAAAAGAAAGAAATACTTCTTCACAGATATTACCAAATTGCCTAAGAAGTCAGCATTTACTTTTCATCCCTACTGTGGCTATTTCACCAGACTAAAGATTTCTCGTTCACCAACCACCCTCTAAAAGCACGTATTCTGTGCCAGCTACACAATGTAAACCCTTATTTGTGCTTGTCTTGTGGTCTGGTTGATTCAACAGTGGTACAACCTTTATACATTCTTCCTCATGTCATTATGCCCTAGAGAGCCCGTTTGTTGTTGACTGCCTCTCCCAGGGCCCCACGAACGTAACCTTTCTAATGAGATTGCCAGTTAAAAACCATCTGGGCATTGTTTTAAACTTTCAGAGACACCACTGTGCCATAAAATGGAGTTTGTTCTCAACAGATTTAAAGCCGCACTATATCTCCATGGAAGCTTAGCAAGGCATGGACGAACCTGGCCTTGCATTTCAAGGGAAAAAATTTCTTTAAGGGCTCGGTTGGATTAGCCCGAAAATCCAGCTCCCTAGGCTCTCTCTCATAAAGTTATCTGTCTCAAATTCAGGACCAAGGAAAACAAGGCAGGGAACTCCTGTATCCCTGCCACCCTGGCCTGTTCTCCAGGCTGTCTAGAGCATGGACATCTTGTCATCAATTATGCAAGTGCTGGTTGTCATTTCAAGCTGTCTTTCCCTGGCATCATGCCAGCTGCTCTTACAGATACCATTTCTGCACCCTCCCCTCTGTGGCCTGGCGTGAGCATTTTACTAAATTTCAGTATTCTTTGTCACTGCTGCTGCACATGTAGCATGAAAGATTTACACAGTAACAAAAGTCTGTTGTCTAAGCAGGTGGGGAGAAAACATACAGGGCGTCTAATCTTCTAATTGCCTAGAAGCTGGCAGGTCACCTTGCTCACCAATTATGGAGCCTTTGATTTAAGTCAACTTGCAAGTCTATTAAATCTGATACCTCAGAATGGTTTGAGTAACCATGCTGCTATAAACTACTTTAAAACAGCAGTAATCTGAAGAATCCACAGGATGATAAGAAAGAAGTCCGCTCACCTGGCCAGAACAAATAATACAACTGGCCCCAAATATGTTAATCTTTCCAAACCCAGAACCATAGAAGAGATAGTATTGATCAAAAGGATTTCTACTCTTTTTTTTTTTCCTCTCCAAAAATCTAAATCTCAGCAAAGCTAAGTCTTCTTGGTGGCAATAAAAAGAAGTCAGGGTGTATACTTTTATCCTAATCACAAAATGTATTCATGCTTCATGGACAAAGCTTAGAAAATGAAAATACAACAAAGTAACAGTTACTTAAGATCTCACTAGCAAGACTACTTCAGTCATTTCAGTTTGTATTTTTCCATTCTCTTATATTTATGTAGATAATTTTTTACAAAAAAATACATGCTCATAATAATGTCTTTTGGTCCACTGATCCATTTTTTTTTACTTAGCAACATATTATATTTTCCATACCAATAGATATTTTCCAGGCTGGGCATGGTGGCTCACGACTATAATCCTAGCACTCTGGGAGGCCGAGGTGCGCGGATTATCTGAGCTTACAGGTTCAAGACCATCCTGAACCAAAGCAATACCTCATCTCTAAAAATAGCCAAGGCATTGTGGCAGGCACCTATAGTCCCAGCTACTTGGGAGGCTGAGGCAAGAGAATTGCTTGAGCCCAAGAGTTTGAGATTGCTGTGAGCTATGACACCCACAGCAGTCTACCAACGGCAACAAAGTGAGACTCTGTCTCAAAAAAAAAAAAGATATTTTTCTTAATATGTGGCCTAATGTCTACATACAGTTGTGTCATTTGAATGTATCATGACCCCCTATTTATTGAGTCATTATATAAAACTTTGATGGACATGTTGTGTGAAAATCTTTAACTTCATTTCTGATTATTCCGGGACAACTTCCTAAAAACTTAGGTTAACTTCCTAGAAGTTTACCTTGGTTATTAATACATGCATATGTTTTCAACCTTCAGTAGTCTTCAAGTTCATCCGTTGAATCTACTTACTTAGGCGTAATTTCCCTATCAAACAACAACACAAATATAGATGCCAAAACAAAAGGAATGAAAATGCCTCCTATAAACCCACAAAAATGACAAAAATTAAAGCTGTTCCTTAAGGAAAGCTGTAAGGCCAGACCAGATAGGAGCTATTTCCTAAAACGTCGAATAGAGAAAATCAGCTATGTGCTGTTATCAACACAGAAATTCAAAGGAAGCTCCTGAAACATCACTTAAAATTAAATTCCAACAGTTCCAAAAGCAAATGTCATTGCAGAAGGTAATGCAGTTAGACAAGATGCAGGTACGCTGTGCAAAAACAATGTATTTTTTGTAATGAGTAATAGATAAACTTCTAACATCTGTAGATTAACATTTCAAAGATAAAATGGTTGGTTATATGAGACACATCTAGTTTATTTTCTATGTTATACCTGTTTACATTTACAGAATATAAGATAGTTTTACAAAGTTTATTGTTAAAAAATAGTAGTTGTCCCACCCACCCTCTCTCATTTTCTCCTTGCCAGAGGCAACTACTTTCATATCTTTTTAACTGATTCTCTTGCATTTACCTCCATAGTCCTAAGTAGCTTAGTCAGATACTTTTTTATTAACCTACTATTTTTCTGGCTTTTTATTAAATCAGATGATTGAGATTACTTCTTAATTTTTTTTTTAAACAAACTCTTCCCTCTAATTCACCTTCCCTGTCCCCAACCTGGGAAGACCCCTTTCCTGTTCTCTCGCCTTCTACTGTTAAAGTTATACGAGTCTATTCCTGCATACGTCATTCACGAGTAAAGTCCTGCAATGGCAGTTTCAATGGAGGTTGATTACAGAAGGACTGCATTTTTAAAAATTAGGTTACTAAAAAACTCCTACACTTGCAGGAGTTTAATAGGTTCTCACTAAGTTAAAGGAAAGGCTACTGTGAGACACACTTGTGTTTTCCTTTGAAAGCAGCAAGTTATAAAGGGGTGGTATTTAGCCAGCATTGAGGATCCCTGCACACAACTTCAAATAGCTGTCTATTACAATCACATGAGATATTTTAGAAAAAATAATTTGGTTATTATTATAAGGGTTTTGCTTTGTATGCTTTTTGCCCCAATCTCAGTGGAATCTCTTATTGATATAGGGAGGATTCTTGGTGAAATAAGCAAACAAGCTGCCATTGTTGCGCAAAAATTTACACAAATAGAAGTAAAGCAGCCTCTTTGGCTATTTTGTACTTTGCTTAATACACAGCAGTGCAGTAGGTAATATCGAGGAGAGCATAGAAAGGAAAATTGGTAAGAAAAATGAGTTTCTCCCTAAGACAAAGAAATCCATTTAGATTTCTTTATAGCAATCAGTATCCTGATTACTATCAATTATTATTAGCCTTTTTATGGGAAAAGTGTAGAGGAGGATGCTTATTTTAGAGGAACGGAGATCTAAGACTCCAGCTAACTGTGTCAATCTACCAAGGAAATAGAACTTTTAGTTCAGAATTATAGAAAAAGAAATCCCAAGGAAAATTATCAGAACACATCTCTATGGAAACATAACTGTCTCATACTTAAGCTTCAATTTCTAGCAACGTAACTCAGCAAATATTCATTATGAACATCCATATCAATCTTGACCTGTAAGGGAGTTGAGGAAGATGGGGCATGTAGAGATAATTTTAACTTTTTCAGTGTTCAACCAGTGTAAACAAATGGAGAACAACTTGTTACTAGTTCAAAGACAGCCTCATCCTTTATTTACCATCCCATAACTCTCCATCATTCTAATGCTTCCTCCCTCCTTGAGGTATTTTTTTTCCTTCCTTAGGGTCCACCCAATGTCAAATTGCTTATTTCTCAGCACTCGTCTTCCTCTTGAAATCCCAACTGACTCATAACCACTCCCTTCTGTTTTCTTGCATTCCTAAATACCAAGCCTCCACATAACTTCTTTGTAATTCTGTATTTGTAGAAAGACACAAGTATACTGGAAATGCACGTATCTATTTCCCTGAGACCAAGCAGGGAGTTGAGATCTTATGTTTTTGGTTTTTACTGTTTTTGTCCTCCTCCTGTACTAATAATGGGTTGACAGACTGAGTTAGCCAGTTAGCTATAAGAGTAACTAGAGACAGAACAGGTGTTATGCTAAAGATCTCTTACTAAAAACTGGGCATAGACAACATTTTGATAAATTCAATAACATTTTCTATAAATAACACATATTGTCAAGTTTTGGCCCTCATTTGAATGACTGTGTTATTCTGGCATAATTTGCTAATAAAATATTTGAAATGAGATTCAGTTCACTGAATGGCAGAAATTTGGTGTTGTCAGGAACTTTAGATGTCATCTAATTTAATGTCTTTCTTTTTTGTTGCTGTTGCAGTTTTTGGCCAAGGCTGGGTTTGAACCCGCAATCTCCGGCATATGGGGCCAGCACCCTACTTCTTTGAGCTAATTTAATGTCTTTCATTTCACCATTAAAAAAATATAAGATCCATGGGTATAAGTTCACTATGGAAACTTAAAACCAGACCTGATGTCTCTAAATAACTGGTTGAGTGTGTATTCCAGTGGTTTGGTATTCTGTTTCTTGCCAAGACATGTAGAAATAGATATACTTTACCTCTCTGGAGGAATAATTAACCTTTTAAAACACTTAGAATTATGAATCATTTTTCTTCTAGAATATATGCTTTTCATGGACATCTTTTTAGGCATTGTTAGAGTAAGTGACAATCTTATTTTAGAGAGGTGTTTCTGGACACTTATGAGATAATATGGATGCCCTGTTTCAGCCAGTGTGTAACAGGGAAGCTGAGTTGACTTAGCAAAACTTCTCTAGTTTCAGCAAATAAGTGGCTTCTTTTTCTCCACTGTGCCTGCTTGAATTACAAACGACTCCTTGAAGCATCTGTTTTCACTAAATTTGACAGCCAGGAAGGAAGGTTCACAATTTCAGCAGCTGTTATTTGTTTTTTTCTTTTACTGAGCTGATCATCAGGACCACGGGGTCCAGAGATTTGTTTGATTACTCAGCAGGACAGTCGAAGCTAAAACAGAGAGATGGTAGAAAGCACGGGGATACAGAGAAAGGAGGGACATGAGCAAACATCAAAAGACATGGTGTGATAAGCAGGAGCCAAAAATAAAGTTTAGTCCACGGACACGGTGACCAGTGGGAAGATTACTGACGCACAATAGCTGAAGTCAAGCACTGATTCTGGGGCATATACTAAAGTGTATAGTATAAAAGCCGAGTCACAGCCAGCAGTTTTTTCAAAGCAGATATTCATATTATTGAACATGAGGTTGACAAACATTATTCTTCAACTCATAATGCCCTCTCTACCATGTCCTCTCTTTTAAACAAGTTGAAAAATACAAGAATGTTTATTTTGAGTGGCTTTGAGAGAGAACATTTGCTGACTGGCTGAACAAGTGGTTAAGGGGACAAATTTGAAACCAGGGTGTAAGGAACCAACCAGCACCCGCGAGCGAGAGTGCAGAGTAGAACTGAGCAGAAGACTCAGCAAAGAGATGAAGAAAGGCAGGATGTCAAGGTCAGCATCAGACAAATTAAAGCAAATAAATACACTTGAAGAAATAGAATCCAAAGCTTTACTAGAGGAAAATATGTGCATAACACTCATTAAAAATGTTAAGAACTAAGAGTCTATTCCTTAGGAGAAGAGAGCCCAGAGCATGGCATCACAAAATTTGTTTTGTATGAGAGTTTGCCTCAAGAGACAGTTACAAGCATCACTGTATATTTGTACACAGAGAAGAAGAGAAATTTGAAAAGTATAAGTCACACAGGGAAAGTGAGTCCAACACAGTGGAAACGTTGTAAGAAAAATATTCTTCCTTGAAAATGCAACAGGAAATGTAAAGACATGTTTCATGAACAATATTATTAAAAAAATCATTATTATAAAGAATTATATTTCAAAATAGCCTTAAACAAAGCAACTGATGGTTGTTTACCAATTACAGAGGCACAACATGCTGAACCAATATGTAAAAAAAGTGGAAATGTGTATCTGTTTTACTTTGGCTGCTGTAACATAATACCATATAGAGTAAGTATATCGTAAGCAAGAGAAATGTATTTCTCACAGTTCTAGAGACTGGAAAGTCCAAGATCAAGACACTTGAAGTGTCTGGTAAGGGCCTGCTTCCTGGTTTCTGGATCATTGCCTTTCTGCTGTGTCCATACATGGTCCCGGGGAAGGAAAGAGCTCATGGAAGGCCTCTTTATATAAACACTCATCCCATTTAGAAGGACTCTACCCTTCTGACCTAATCCAGAAGACTTATCTGCAAATATCACATTCAGGGTTAGATTTCAACACATGAATTTGAAGGAAACATAAACATTTATTATACATCATTGTATCCTGGGCCTCAACATTCGTATCTTTCTCACATGCAAAATACATTAATTCTGTTACAGCAGCCTCAAAAATCTTAACTTGTCCTGTCATCAACTCAAAAATTTGAAGTCCAACATCTCATTTAAATGTCATCTAAATCAAACATGGATGAGACCCAATGTAAAATTTATCCCCAGGCAAATTCCCCTCCAGCTGTGAAACTATGAAACCAAATTTATTTGTTTTCAAAATATAATGGTGGGACAGGCATGGAAGATCCGTTGCCATTCCAATCAGAAGAAATAGAAAGGAAGAAAGCAGATCCCTAACAAGGTCAATTACAATACATCTTAAGGCTTGAGAATAAGTCTTTGGCTCAGTGCTCTGCCTTCCAGTCCCATGGGAGTGGCAATGTCACCCCCATGCCAGGAGGGACATGCCCACAGCAGCTCTCAGCCTGTGCTGTCTCATAGCTGTAGCTCTCCTGACTTGGGTTCCAGAGCCCACAGCGCTGCTGGGAATCCATATCTTTTAAAATTTAGGTGGGGGCAGCTATGCTCCCCTAGGACATCGGGGCATAGCCCACTCTACTTCTTCCTGGGGGTCCCACCTTTGAAACATTGAACTGGAAGATCCTAACCTACCTGAAGGGAGAGACCTTTTGGGATCCTTGCAGTCTGGGCTTATGTTGGGATTGGTACCCCTGATGGTGTCTGAATTGCCTTTGGAATCATTCCTTCAGTGTCTTGAATAATAGCCCATGGCTTCTGCCAAGTTGGCTAACTAGTCTACTTACTAAAGAATCTTTTAGCCATATGCCTACAAATCTTTACCAAAAGGTCTTTCTTGTTCTTTTCAATATAGGTAGACTGAGATTTTTCCAAATGTTAAAGTGCTGATTACTTTTTGCTTAACAATTCTATATTTACGTTGTTTCTCTCTTCTTGAAATTTACTATATGCAGTCTGGAGGAGCCAAGTTGCTCCTTTAACAGTTTACTGAACGATTTCCTCAGCCAAACATCCAGTTTCACCAGTCACAAACTATACCTTCTGCAAAACACTAGAACAGGGAAACAGCCCACCCAAGATCGTTCCCACTTTTTAGTAGGAATAACCTTTCCCCCTGGGTCCAATAATGCATTCTACATTTCCATGTAAGACGTCAACAGAACAGATTTTACCATCCATACTTCTACCAACACTCACTTGAGAATTTTTTATACATTGTCTAAGAAGTTTGGGACTCTCTCTGCAGTTCTCCTCTTCTTTCTGAGTCTTTTCCAGAATCACCCTTAACAATCTGTTAATAACAATCTAGGCTATTTGCAGCATGCACCTTGAAATTCTTTCAGTTCCAAAGCTGCTTCCACATTATTAGGTATTGGACACAGCAGCACCGTCACTCCTGGGTACCAATTTTGGTCTTAGTTTATTTGGATTGCTATCACAGAATGCCATAGACTGTGTGACTTAAAAATAATAGAAATTCATCTTTCACAGTTCTGGAGCCTGTGAGATCAAGATGCCAGACAGTTCGTTTCTTGATGAGGGCCCACAGACAGCTGTCTTTTTACTTTCTATCTTTCTGCCTGTGTGTCATGTCCTTCTGCTGCTGAAGGGGCCGGGAGCATTTTGATGGCTCATTTATAAGAAACTAATCCCATTACTGTTAATTCCCAGGGGCTTCTCCCAAAACACCACGTTGGGTATTAGTTTTCAACATATAAATTTTGTGGAGCTAGATATTCAGTTTATAAAAGTATCTATCTCTGATTTATTAACACTGTGAAGAAACTAAGACAAAGCATATTTTGCATGATTTTTGAAGTGAGGATTTAATTTTAGCCAACTGAATATATTTCAACTATCTTTCTATTAAAACTTTGAAACAAAATGCTCTCTTTTAAAAAGAGATATTTTGATTTAATCCTCAGAGTGGGTCACAATGACTCTAAATTATTTGTACTTCGAAGACAAAAGCATGCTTAATGCCATTTCTGTAAGTTTATAAAGGTTTGCTACTACTTTATAATTAGGAGACCTTTAATACAGTAGAACTGCTAAGACAATGGAAATTTTAAAACTCAGTTTTTGCTAACAAGAATAATGCTGTGCATATTTGGAGGCAGAGGGAGGCCTGGCCTGTATTTTATCAGTCTTCTGACATTAACTTGGTGTAATTCAAATTCAATTTATAGGTATTTTAGAGTGAGAAACCAAGAGAAATATTTTCTTTTTCCTAAAATTTTGATTATTTTGACTAAAAAATAAATTATTATTCAAAGGCCATCTTAACTTTTTTTTTTTTTTTTTGAGTTTTTGGCCAGGGCTGGGTTTGAACCCGCCACCTCTGGCATATGGGGCTGGCGCCCTACTCCTTTGACCCACAGGCACCACCCAAGGCCATCTTGATTTTACAAGAAAACAAATAAAAACATCATTGAGTATTTTTATTATTGAAAAAGTTATAGAACTGTGGTGCTGGCAAATTAAATGGGTGGTTAGAAGGTATAATGTCATGTTGTAGAGATGCGTTGGTTTCTAGACAGAATAATGTATGGTGATTTAGTAATACAACATCTCAAAATCCATGTAGGAAGAATGGTATGTACGAGAAACTGAAAGTTCCAGAAGAGATCCATTTCACACAGTTGCAGAGACAAAATCATACTTTTTACGAACTGTGCAAGATATTCAAATGCTGGAGCATCTGGCAGGAAAGAGATATTCAATGAGTTTAGAATTCTTTCAAAAGAACTATATGAAACATATTTACAAATTATATTTTGATCGTAGAAAAACTAATGAGACCATATTGCCATTACATTTTTAAAAATTGTCATCTTGCATTTTAGAACAATAAATACAGATTTTTGGCTTTGGAGGAATAAAATATTGATATTGGGAGATAGAATAAAAAACTAGTTGAATGATTTTAAGGGTTCTACTTATAACAATAATTTTTGTTTGTTTGTTTTTTTAGAGACAGTCTCACTTTATTGCCCTCAGTAGAGTACCGTGGAGTCACAGCTCACAGCAACCTCCAGCTCTTGGACTTAGGTGATTCTCTTGCCTCAGCCTCCTGAGTAGCTGGGACTACAGGCGCCTGCCACAACGCCCGGCTATTTTTTGATGCAGTTTGGCCGGGGTCAGGTTTGAACCCGCCATCCTCAGTATATGGGGCCGGCGCCCTACTCGCTGAGCCACAGGCGCCACACTACTTATAATAATAATTTTGAAAAACAATGTTTCTGGGCTACTGACCTTGACCTAGCTGGCAAGTTTCTTTTTCTTTGTTTATCTCAGTTGAAGGCATGATCCATCTATAAGTTAATAGCACAATTGTAGTCAAGTCATGTGTAGCTGTTATTTCTACAACCACGACATCTGAGCTTTTTGATTTTGCTTTATAAATACCTTTTAATTATTTTGATCTCTAATCTCATTATTCTAGTTTAATTCTTAACATTTGTCCTAGTTCTTTTGAATATCTTTTAATACTAAAATATCTTCTTAGCTAAATGTGTGCATATGTCTATATGTATATGTATGTGTATATTTATATATATATATATACACCATATTTGTATATGTGAAAAGAATATACAAGTACAATTTAAATAATTACTTCTGATGATGAGATTGTATGTGCATTTATTCCTCTTGCGTTACTCTGTATTTCTAATTATTTTCTACATTGAGCTTGAATTTTTCTTAGTTTTAATGTGTAAACTTACAGTTTTTCTAACCTGTAAACCTATGTAATCTGTTTAGATCTTAAAAATGGAAATCACTATTGAGTTACATTAACTAAAAATTAACTAGTTAAATGTTTAATATTGTGTTAGTCAAATTATGTTAGTTGATGCTTAAATAATAAATAATATTAAAAGATTAGTGGATTCATATAGATAATGTTTATGTCTTGTTTATCAAAAGACCATTGTCTCATGATGTGACCTTATTCACTATTGTGCCACTTAATGTGACAGCACATGGTAGAGTTTCATTTAATCCTCACTGGATAAAGGAAACAAGCACAAGAAGGCAACCCTCCCTCATTACTCTTCTCTTTATTTTGAGTGGCTAGAGAGGAGAGTAAATTTGTTACTGACTTCATATTTCATTTTTTGGTGGTCATTGTACTGATCATAAATTTTAAAGCGTTATAATATTCGTGTTAGAGAATTTCTTTCTTTACACATTGAAAAAGAAGCTAATTTAAAGAAAATGCTAATACAATTAAAGAGATGTCTTTTAAAGAAAGACAAGCTATAACTAAACCATTACTTATAACAGGTGTTTATTTACTGGAAAAGTACAATGGCCTTTATAATGGATTTGTACTTTTATTATAACAATTATTATTAATTAATGATTTATAATTGAAATATGTGAAGAGACGGGTTTTTTCCTCTACTCAAATGTTGGAATTTTTAAAATGCCAAAGTGGGAGTGAGGAAATGTTATATTTTTGTTTGTAAGATTAATCTAAAGTGAGTAATTAAGTATTAAGAACAACTGCATACAGCTTAGAACATGTAAATAAAGGCTTTCTTTTTTCTTTATTGCTAAGTCTGTTTTGTGGCACTTTAAAATAGCTACACAGGCATATTACTGTTTGTCCTATAAACCTCTTTTTAACTTATCTCTGTCATTATATTTAAGGTATATTTTTTGCATACAACATATGTTTGTGTTTTGATTTTTGTCAGTCTATCTTTTAAGTAGTGGTTTAAATCACTGATATTTAATGTAATTATTAGTATACTAGGTTGTTTTACATTCATCAAATTCATTCTTTATTCCTTTGTTCATCCTTTTCTGACCTTTTTGAAGTTTTATTTAGGAACTTATTTTGTCTTTTGTTTGTTTGTTTGTTTTGAGACGGACTCTCATTATGTCACCCTTGGTAGAGTGCTATGGCATCACAATTACAGCAACCCCAAACTCTTGGGCTCAAGTGCTCCTCTTGCCTTAGCCTCCCAAGTAGCTGGGACTACAGGTGCCTGCCACAATATCCAGCAAGAACTTATTTTGTCCCTTCTCTCATCTTTTTATTAATTTATCTTTATGGTACTTTCTCTGGGGATTATGAAATTCATTTTAACTCATTACAATCTAGCTTTAAAAAATTTCAACTACTTTAAAAACAAAGAAAGATTGTTAAAAAATGTCCACTTACTCCTGCTGGTTTTCATATGTCATGATTCTACCTATTCAATAAATCCATGATATGCTAATATATTTGTGTTACTTTTATTTTAAGCATTCAATAATCTCTGAAGGAATAAAAATAATATAATACCTAATAACATCTTATTTTATTTTGAAAGTATAATATAATAATAAAAATTTCACTCTGTGGTATGCCAAATAATAGCATAAAGAGATATCTATGTGCAAATCTCCAGAACGTGTGAATATATTAGATTCCCCAGGAAAAGGTAATCAGGTTAGTAGTTCTATGGTTTAAATGTGATCACTCCAAAATTCTTGTTGAAATTTAACTCCTAATGCAATAGTATCACAAGATAAGACTTTTAGGAGGTGATTAAGTTACGAGGGCAGGCTCTGCTCCAATGATGCAGAAATAGGGTACAATCTTGGAAGCAGAGAGCCACCCTCACCAGAAGCCAAAGCTGCCATTGCTTTAATCATGGCCTTCTCAGTCTCTAGATTTGTGAGAAATAAATTTAAGTTCTTCATAAATTATCTTGTTGCAATCAAGCACAAGCTTGGCTACTTGCTGCTGTAAGAGCCAATACAATGGATGAGATATAGTAAAAGGAAAGTGACTTTATCCCAGAGCTCACAGTGGGAAAATGGCTAAGGCTCATGGCTCAAAATAAAACGATTTTGAAGTCTTGGGATGAGGGTAGAGGTTTAAAAAGGGAATTGGATCTATTTATGTGGTGAGTTACATTTATGGATTTATGAATATTGAACCAAGCTTTAATCGCTGAGATAAAGCTTATCTGATCATTATGTATAATTTTTTTTAATGTGTAGCTGTATTATGTTTGCTAGGATCTTATTTTGCATCAATATTCCATAATGATATTGGGCTATTTTTCCCTTTTTGTTGGGTCCTTTCCTGGTTTTGGTATCAGGGTGATATTTGCTTAGTAGAATGTGTTGTGGGAGGATTCCTACTTCTGTGCTATCTGAGGTTATTTCTCCTCTTTTCATTTCTGATTCAGGTTATTAGAGATCTTACTTTTCTATTGCTAGCTAGTCTGATCAAAGGTTTATCATTCTTGTTAATCTTTTCAAAGAATCAACTTTTACTTTCACTGGTCTTCTGAATCATCCTTGCAATCTTCAGAATGGGAGAAGATATTTGCAGGCTCTGATTCTAACAAAGGACTGACAACTAGAATCTACAAACTCAAATTAGTCACTAAGAAAAGCACTAACAACCCCAAATATAACTGGACAAGACACTTGAACAGAAACTTCTATGAAGCAGAAAGAGGAATGGCCAAAAAAATACTAATTGTCTCTAATCAGCAGAGAAATGCAAATCAAAACCACTCTGAGATATCATCCAACCTCAGTAAAAACAGCCAACATCACAATTCTCAAAGCTGGAAATACTGGCATGTATGTGGAGAGAAGAAAACACTTCTACACTGCTGATGGGATTGTAAACTAATACAGCCTCTATGGATAGAAGTGCGGAGAATCTTCAATGAACTAAAAGTATATAAACATTCCATTTCATCTTGCAATTCCATTACTAGATATCTATCCAGAAGGAAAAAAAAATTCTTTGTATCCCACGGACATTTTAAGTAGAATGTTTATTGCAACTCCATTAACATTTGCCAAGACATGGAAACAACTGAGTGCTCATCAACCCTTGACTGGATTAATAAACTGCTGTGTATGTATACCATGGAACACTATCAAGACGTAAAAAGATGGAGACTTTACATCTTTTGTATTTGTCTAATGGAGTTGAAGCACATTCTTCTTAGTAAAGTATCACAAGAATGGAAAAGCAAGTATCCAAGGTACTCAAAATTAATAAGAAACCAACAGAAAAATAACTACACACCTACATGAAAGAAACAAACAAGTATATTCAAGTGGGAAGAGGGGGAAGAAGGAAAAGGGAGAGGGGAGGAGTGGGGATTGGTAAATTTTTATCTAATGGGCACAGTGTAGAGGTATATAGCATACCTGGGATGAAGGGCTCAACTTCAACTTCAACTTTGCTTTACAAATGAAAACAACCTAACCTAAATATTCATACCCTCATATTAATCTGAAATTTTTTTTTAAAAAAAAAGGGAATTTGGGATGAAGGGCATGCAGGAGTGGCAAGGAGGTGCAGGTCAGTGTGACTTGTCCTGATGACTATCCTGGATTTCTGCTCCACCAGGTGAATGGGCTGACATTACCTTTCTTTTTTTCTCTCTGATCTTGAAGGCTGTTTATCTGTAGACTAACTGTAAACTTGATGAAATAATCTCCTAGTGGGAGTCTGGTTTGTTTCAGTCTCTGGAACTTCTAAACAAGCAAAAAATTAGATAAGATAAACTTAGCAAGAGAATGTTTGGTGCAAAGGAGGATAAAGATCAACATTTCATCCTTAAGAGCATAGCAAGTAACGGGCAGAAAAATTTCAAAATTTTGATAAATGGAGCAGTAGTTACATAGTGTGTGGTATTTTGTAAGAAGCACCAATGGACCAAGAGAGTAACTGGTATTGAGAAGTTGGGTGTTTCTATAACAAATTCCAAAAACTGTACAAGTAGCTTTAGAACAGGATAATGGTAAAGGCTGGACAATAAAGTGCTATTCTAGTGAGAGCTGAGAAGGAGAAAATACCTGTAGACATATCCTCAAACTTCTTAGGAATTGTCTAAGTGATCATGATCAAAATTTTGGTAGAAATGTAGACATTAATGGTCCTCCTGACAAGGTCTTAGATAAATGAGAAATACGCTATTAGAAACGTCCTCATTACTTAATGTACCTCCTAAAGGTCTCATCTCTAAACGCTGTTACATGGGGGATTAAGTTTACAACATAAATTTTAGAGAAAACACTTGGTCCCATATTCAAGTTATAACGTTCCACCCCTGGCCTTCAAAAATCTCATTCTTTCTTTCTTACATACAAAATATATTCACTTTATGACAATAGCTCCCAAAGTCTTAACTCATTCAGGCATCAACTCAGAAGTCTAAAGTTCATCTAAATATCATCTAAATCTGAAATGAGTGAAACTCAAAGGTGTATTTCATACAGAGGCATGAGCCTCTGAAATCAGTCAAGTTATATGCTTACAAAATAAAATGGTAAGATAGGTATAGGATAGATATTCCCTTTACAAAAGGGAGCAACAAGAAAGCAGGAAAAGCAAACAGGTCCCAAATGTCTCTAAATGCCCACTAGGCAGACAACATTTACCTCGAGGTTTGAGAATAATCTTCCTTGACTGCACATTCCACCTTCTGGACACACTAGAGAATGATTGGGCCACCACAGCCCTGGGAAATCCCACACTCTTTATATGAAACCAATATATAAACACTTTAACACTCATACAAATGATAAATCACAAATGTAGTCTAGCAAGGTGGAGGAGTGAGGACGGAGACAGGAGGGGATGAGGGGGGAGAGCAATTGGTGGGAGGAAAGAAGAGATTTGGTGGGATCTCACCTAATGTGCACAATTAGGGAATTTAGCATGCTCTCCCCTCCCCCGCGAGGGGCTCTCCTACAACTTGAACTCTACCTGGGAAGGGAGAACAATGTAACCTAAAAACTTGTTCCCTCATATTAATTTGAGATAAAAAAAATAAAAATAAATAAATAAAAAAATTGCCAGTCCAGTCTACATCACAATTCTTACGAATTGCAGTCATATATTTAAGGCTCTACCAGGATAACTTGGCAGGCTGGCATCTCTGCAGATCTGGGGTATTAAGGGCATCTGTACCCCCATAGTTCCACCATGCACTGCCCTACTGAAGACTACCTATGCTGGTCCCACCACTGTAACATTTCTCTGTGGAGTCAGCACCATGTGCATATTGCCAAGGTTTGCCCATGTGATCGCTGGAGTGGTGGTCCAAGCTGCACGCAGCTAAGGACATCTGGGGAAACCAAAAAGTACTACAATAGGATGTGGGGAGTGGAAACTTGAGGTAGCTTTGGGCAGCAAACTCTGAGGTTCCATTAGAAGCATGGGCCCCTTCCATAAAACTATTCTGCCCTCTAAGTCCAGATACTGAGTCTATAATGGGAGTTGCTACCTGGATGATTCCAAAATGCTTGGGATAAATTTTTATTGTTCTGGTGAATAGCAGCTGTTTTTCTTCTATCCACACTAATCTTAGCAAATGTTCACTTGGCTGTACACTTAGTGCTTTTTTCTCAAATATACCTTTCTAGTCTTTAAATGTGGTTTAGCCAGGCTAAAGATTTTCTAAATCTTAAGTTCTACTTGCTTATTTGCCTCTTACAGAATTTTACTACACCAAGTTAAGAGAATACAGGCAGAACCCTCCAATTTGCTTGGAGATTTCGTCTGCCAAATATCAGAGTTCATTACTCTTAAATTCGGCCTTTCACAAAGTACCAGAACATACAAACAATTCTAGTTCCTAATAACGTATTTCTCATTTCCATCCTAATATGAGAATAGAGGTTTTATAAAAGGCAGTAGAAACAGTGCTCACTCCCTTTACCCTTCCAACCCTTCCACAATATGAAGACAGAGCATTCATCTCCTCCAGGGAATTCAGCCATAAACTGCCATCGTGGAGGCAGACAGCAGACAATGAATCTGCCAGCACCTTGATCTTGGACTTTCCAGTCACTAGAACAGAAATAAATTTCTATCATTTATAAATTATCCAGTGTGTGATATTTTCCTAATGCAGCATAAAGGAACTAAAACCTTAACCCATTGACCTAAATAATGAGAATAGCCTGGATTATTTGTGTGAACCCAATGTAACCACTAAAGTCTTTCAAAGTAGACTAAGGAGGAAAAAGAAGAGACAAGAAAGAGAGATGTGATCTAAGGAAGACCTTACCCACTGTTGCTGGATCTGAAAATAGAGAATGAAGATCATGGGCCAAAGAATGTAGGCAAATAGCCTCTAGAAGCTCGAAAAGACAAGACAATAAATTCTTCTCTGTAGCCTTCAGAAACGAACATAGCTTGCCACATCTTGATTTTTAACCCAGAAAGACTAGTGTTGGATTTATGTCTACAGAAATGTAAGAAAATGAAGTTATGTTGTTTTAAACTGATAAATTTGTGATAATTTGTCATAGCAGCAACAGACAACTAATACACAGGTATAACAAGAAAATACATTTTTAAAGTATATTTATCAAATAATTACTCTTTCTGACTTTATCATTTCTTCATACAGATAATCGTTTGTATCTAGAATCATTTTTCTTCAGTACAAAGAACTTCTTTAAGTATTACTTTTAGAGAAATTATACTGGGAATGAACTCTTGATACTTTGTCTACCTGTAATTGTATTTAACCCTTGTTGCTATGTTCAAGGATATTTAGGTAGTATGGATTTGCCAGTATGTTTTACCTTTTTTTCTTATTAATTAGCACTGAATAATTTTTTCTAATATTTATTGTTTATAAAAGCAAATTCACCATTATTTTTGGTGTTGTATACCCACATGTAATGAATTCACTTCCTTCCCCTTCTGCTTTCAAGTGTATTCTTTATGCTTGATTTTTAGTAGCTTTTTAATGCTATGCATTGAAAAAAATATGTTGATTTGCTTTACTTGTTCTGCTTTGGCTTTACTAAATTTAGCTAGTGGGTTGATGTCTTTTACCAATTTTTAAAAGTTGCCTACCATTATATCATTAAAAATTTCTTCTGTTTCTTTCTCTTTCTTCATTCCTTTTGTGACAAAAAATTACATTCACATTTGATTATTTTTCTTGTCCTGTATATCTTAGATGCTTCATTTTATTTTTTTACACGTTTCCTTTTTATATTTCAGTTTGAAAAGTTTCTATTGAAACATCCTCTGTTAATTGATAATTTCCTCCTTTGTGTCTAGTCTTCTAATCCGTCAAATAAATTCTGAAATTCTCCTGTCATATTTTTCTTTCATAGCATTTTTATTTGAGTTTTTCCCAAAGGTTTCTTCTTGCTACTGAACATTTGCATTTATTGCCAGATATCATCCTCGCCCCCTCCACCCCTGACATCACCATAGCTATTTTCTAAGTCCATTTCTGGCTATTTGTACACCTAGTTCATCTATAAGTTTGTTCTTTTGACAATTTTTCTCTTTTTCATCATATTTATTATTTCCCCATGTATCCCAATGTATATTATATGGAAAATAATTGTATAGACTGAAATGAATTATATTTACACCTACAAAAGTGGATAGCTTTCTGTCCGATTTCTGGTGTGGGAAGCAGAGTTATCTGTAATTAAGCTGGTTTGGGGCCTTTTTATTTAGCTAGAAACATTCATGACTGCTTTAAAATAATTTTAGCACCGAATAAGGATCTCCCTTTGCAGGACTTTGGATTTGAGTCTGGAATGACTCCAAAGATCTCTTTACAGCCTAACCATAAACTTCCAAAATTGTGAAAATCCTCACTTTGCCTTAGAGTCTGGCTGTCAGCTATTGAGTCTGGTGAGGAATTACCTCCTGCCTTGGAGGTCTGTCCCTGAGGAGATCTCTTCACCTCCACTGCCCTTTCCCCAAACTTGTACTAGTGAGGGCTGTGAGACAGCGAGAGCCCCAAATGCCTCAGGGAATTTTTCTAGTTCTCTTTCTCTGCCCACAGTTCTCTTCAACTTCTGTTCATTTATGCCTCAAGGGTCTCTCTCTCTCAGCAATTCTTTTGCTAGTACTCCATGAGATCTTAGCAAGTTTCTTTTCGTGGCTTAGAAGTAAAAATTATTCATTTACTTACTTAATTAAAGGCTGATGGTATTGAGCCCTAAATCAAACTATAATTCATATTTCAAAATTCTGTTTCATCTTTATTCTAATACATATAACTTGTATGTGAAGTGAATACTTTGATTATTGAAAAAAACTGCCTTTGTATATGACAGCACTCCTGAGAAACGAAGGAGAACATATGAAGAAAGAAGAGAAAGTAACATCCCTCTCTCTTTCTCTCTCTTCCTCTCTCTCTTTCTGTCCCGTCTCTCACCCCACCCCACCCCCAGTCTTGCTCTCGCCTATTGCTCTCAGAGCTAGGAACAATCCACCCAAATTTCTTCAGGATATTGACTATTACTCTTATTTCAAAAATCATCAGACTCAAAAGTTCTATCTAAACTTAAATCGAAAATTGGTGATTGTATTCTAATTATAGTCGTCTTTCTCTCAATTCTTGGGAGCCATCCAGCTATGGAGAGGTAAACTTAACCATGAAGCTCCTGGAAATCCTGATTCTTAGATCTTACATTAACAGATTACACAGGAAAGAGGTGACAGTGGTCTATCTTATTGCAAAAATAGCCCTGAAATCCTTCCAAATATAAACACATCTATACTTTTTATATTTTATTTTATTCTGAACATTTCAAATCTCCAAGCTTATAAACCTTGAGTGTTTTGTTCCAAAGGGATTATAGAATTGCATGTTTATGTAAAGGGAGAAAAAGGCCTAGGTAATTTGAGTCGAGACTATTGATTCCATTCTTCTCATGACATTACTTCAGTGAGAGAGAAGGGAGCTGGCAGTTGCATATTAAATGATTTAAAAATGCAGAACTTAGGCAAGAAAAGAAAGCAAAGACTGCCTGAAAAGTCTATGAAATAGCTCATAGCAATAGAATGTTATGATGTCTATGCTGACTTGGTTGTGCCCTAGAGCAAGGCGGGATTATTAATATTAATGTTTGCGTTTCTTCAGATATCTGCATATGGAACACGATTTAACAATAAAGAAAATCCCAGCCTTGGTGCATGTGGGGAACTTCTATGGTAGTGGTGCTAACTTGCTGTCTTCTTTATGCACATTTTCTTCCAAATAAATATCTTACATTTGGTGAATGCACACAAACAGGTCATAGCATTCAAATTGTTCAAAAATTCATATTATCCATATATGGCTGGATAATAGTTTAAAATAAGAATTTCCATGCTTTTATTCTCCATATCTTTTGACATTTTTCTTCCTCAGGGAAGACATGCAACGAAGCCAAAAACACAGGTCAAAAGCGTGAAATGCTCACTCTCTCCTCCCCTGTACACACTATACACACCACTCTTGATGAGTCGTAGAAATTAAATGCCTGATGGAGACGTTAGATATGAAACAGGGACTGTGGAATAATTATGTTTGGTATGAAGAAATAACTACATAAGGAGAAAGAAAGTGTTCTCCTTATAATGCCAAAAAGAGATTTATTATTGCTGTGCAGAATGAATAGAGGTCTGTGACTCTTAGAGCAATATGGATGACATTCTTTAAGAACAGGCAAAAAGAATAGCTGCATAGTCATTGCTTCAGGGAAAACTGGATCATTGATTTTTTTGTATGTATGGCACTAAAACCACTAACATCTTGAATATTCCTGATGGAGGGACAGTGGATGACTTGTAGTAGTAACACGTTAACAGCTGGATAATATCAGCATTCAGATGGCCCGACCCTCACTTCTTGGCTATGACAACTTCCTTGGTACCTTCATACTGTTTAAGACTCTAAGTTTCTGACATGACTAAAAAAAGGTAGAGTTGGGAGAGAGTCAACAAAGAAGAAGAAGGCTGCAGTTGTATGGATTGAATGGTGAAGTCTTAAACTACTCAAAAAAAAAAATTCTCACATACCAGATTTGGTGGAATGGTGACACAGAAAGGTGAGACATACTTAGTATGTTAAGGAGTGGCTAGAAGAATTTATTTCCAATTTTAAATGCTTTTGCTATTTGAATAGAGTATCTCCTGTTTTTTTCATCAAATGCCCATTGATTATTTTCAGATGTCATACTGGGCTCAACTTTCTTTTCAATAATCCAATCTTTCTTAAATGAAAAGGACTTTAACAAATGTTTTCAAATTGAGTGGTGATGCAGAGTGCCCTGTTGCTATGGGAAACCACACCTGCATGAAGTTCACGTGACTGACACCCCAAAGCAATCTAGCAATTGTTTGATCAGTGTAGAAAATAAATATCCCTATATGGTGCTTTAAATTTTGATTAAGCTTTTTCTACCTATTCATACTATTAGTTTGAGAAGGTAAGAAAGATGTGGGACTTGGAGTGGAAAAGAGATCTAAATTTCAAGCCAAGTAGAGCAATGAATTTCTTAATTTTAATATGGTCTTAACCCAAATAAGAGTGTCCTAAAGCTTCTTTTGTATAAATAATATTTTACTATCATGTGTAATCTGATAATTCAGATATCTACTCCCTTCCTTGTAAAACTGGCAATGCTACAATTACTCTATCATGCTTTACAGAAATGGCATGAATTTTTCAAAATTTGTAACTTAATTATATATGTACATGTGTGCATAAAACATTAGATATATAGCTGTAATGCAATTAACTGCTTAGACAGACATCATAAGGTATGACCCTGCTTTCTAAATGTTAGATAAAGAAAGTAGGACACTGAAAAGCCTGACCACAATTGAATGATTCTTATTTGACTATTTCCTAAAGGACATTTTAGGCTATTTGAGAGGACTGTAAACTGACCATACTTCCTAACATATTAACTGAGCATCTATTATAATAATCAAGTCAGACTGATGATATAAATATTTGAGATCTACTCTTCCTTTTTAATAAGGTAAGAGCATAGTAGATCATCAAAGGATTTCTCAAGACTGACTTGTGTGCAGAGCCAAATGCAAATTTGTAGATGGGTAACAGGCAAAGGAGAAAGTGCCCTCATTTGCATTTTGCAGATGCAGAAACTGTATAAAAAAAGGTTAAATGTCTTTTCAGTGCTCATATTGAATGGGAAGTCTTGCTTCCCCAAGCATCTCACCTAGAAATTTGTTAACCTACACATCTGAAAAAGTTACTTTATATAACTCTAATAGCTGAAGAGCTGTGTTTTACTTCAACAACACATTTAGAGGAACACTAGTGAGAATCCTACAGCAAGGCTTGCTTAATGTGAACTAACATAAATCACAACTATAATAATTAGGCCAGATACAAGGGCTCACACCTGTCATCTTAGCCCTCTGGGAGGCCACGGCCAGAGGATCATGTGAGCTCAGGAGTTTGAGACTAGCCTAAGTAAGAGAAAGACTGTCTGTACTGCAAATAGAAAGGGTAGCTGAGTGTGGTGGCAGGCACTTGCAGTCCCAGCTACTGGTGAGGCTAAGGCAGGAGGATTGCTTAAGCCTGGGTGTTTGAGATTGCTAAAAGCTAGGGTGTCACCATGGAATGCTAGCCTGGGACAACAGCGTGAGACTCTGTCTCAAAAAGAAAAAAAAGATTATAATAACTGAAGATTGCTCTAAAATTTATTAAAAGAACACTGTACATCAGATTATAAAAACAATTTCTTTAAAAGCGAATATCAAAAGTGTTGTACATGAAAAAAATGGCTGGTGAGCAAAGGGAACGAGTGATATGAAGTCTGGATATGTCAGATCCATAGTCAGGCCTGAGAGCACTTTGAATTACATTTTATTTATTTGCCAATCATCTATCTTCTATCTAGTACCTGTTTATCATTTAATTGGGATGGGCCAATGTGAATGAAAAGCAAATAAGGGGGAAATTCATGTATCATTTCCTTGGAGATGTACTTTCTCATCATTTAAATAATTCTTTTGAGGGTGATGCTTTTATACCTTGGCTGGAATATAAATTGTAAAAGCATATAAAAGTATATGGTGTGAATTGAAGCTGATATTTTTGAAGATATAGATGAGTATGATCTGGGTAGAGTAAAAAATGTAGTTGGATTATAATAATGGCACACTGTGATATTTAAGAATATATAATATAAAAGAAAGGTTTACTTCTGCAGAGTATCAGGGGAAACAGCAGAAAGGAATACCGCAGGACTGAAGGAAGACTTGGCTCTTGGATGTGTTCAATTGTCGATATAATAAATCATCTTAAAACTTTTAAGAAAGAGAAAAGTGTAATTTTCCTTTGTAACTAATGTCAGAAGAAAAGGAAATGAAATCAATATCAGAATATTAGGAATTTAGGGCATAAGACGCCGATAATATATTAACATTGATATAAAACACAAATAGCATATTGATCCTCTATTTCCAAAAAGTAAATACAAAGGTAAATTATCTCTGGAAGATAGATACGAATGGGGATCTCACAACTAAAATAGAGCACAACAAACACACGAACACAGACAATGAACTACCCACAATTTGAACTTGATACTAGTGAGGGTTTTTATAGATACATTTTCAATTAGCGTAAGCCCATTAGTTATTTTCTGAAAGTGCCTTAATAACTTTCATTCTCATCTCCTACCCCTTGAACATTCAAAGAGATTGGTCAACTACAAAGGGAATATCTGATAAGTTTAGTGAAGGACACACACTCAGCTGAAGGAGAATTCTCTATCTACTACAAGTAATCCTAGAAACTTTGTAAATAACAGAAAAGTCAAAATCACACAAGTTTCATTTTGGGGTTGCTCTTCTTCTATCAATTAATTTTCTAGAGGCCCAATTGACTTAGCAGGCTGCCTTCTTTCTCTATGTTGTTACACCACAAAGCAAGCAGTTTAACTAGAAGATTTTATTAGGAAGCAATTAACACTTGAAGCCCGAAAAAAGCATCCGACCCTCTTTTTATTTATATCAAGTGAAGAAGCACCACATAAGGCTTCCACAGCAAGGTTCTGATAGCTAGAGGAGTGTTGACAGGCCACGTCCTTTGGTGACAGGAAATTATAGTATAAAGACATATTTAAAATCTCTATGTCTGGAATGAAATTAAATTTGATTGTACAGAAATCTGTACCCTGTCCCTTCAAGAAAATTGAGTTCACAAAGCTATGGGCCTTTTCCTCAAAGCTTTAGGGATGAAAATAAGGGAAAAAAGGCTTCTTTATATTTTTTTCTGAAATATTGCTCCAAGTGAAACCAAATTTTAGATCTAAATGCCAGTGTGTCTTTGTTATGATTATTCTAATTTCACTAGAGGTTTGAGGTTTGAAATCATCCTCTGATTAGTCCAGAATATGATATAACTTAGGGATTCAAAATTAATTTGGTAGGAATAAACTGAGTGGGTATATAGTTAATTCACTTAGTGCAAACATGACACATGCATTCTCCGTCAGATTAAAAAAAATGTCTTTGCAAAACATGTTTTATATATATTGAAAGTATATCATCGTATTTATTCTCACTATAGTAGGTAGACAGACTAGGAATAAATTCAAATTTCCAGTGAGGGCTGAGAAGGAGAGCTGCAGAGAAAGTTTCAGTCTTAGAG
Organism: Arctocebus calabarensis; assembly: GCA_963573935.1. Lineage (NCBI taxonomy): Eukaryota > Metazoa > Chordata > Mammalia > Primates > Lorisidae > Arctocebus > Arctocebus calabarensis. The sequence goes on from CAUYON010091439.1 coordinate 24,398, forward strand.
TTACCTAATATGTAGACAGAGACGGAATAGTCATAGACAGAATGTTTAGTAGAAACAAGGACAGCAAAGGCCATTCAGATAAAATCTAATGCAAAAATCAGAACTTTCTTGTTGGAAACTGGAGAGGTTCAGGGCATGGCTGAGACCAAGCGGGACGCTATGCATCACCACCTTGAGCCTCTGCTGACCACACTCTTGTCAGTGTGTCTGTCCTTGGCCACCTCACGGTGACTCAAGAGTACCCAGGTGTGGCTCAGGCTCTACTGCAGAGTACAGGAACAGTAAACCTTAGTGGCATTCACATGTCACTAATGCTCCAGGTGTGTGCAGAGTCCAAGAGGTGAGGAGGCATCGCTTTCTTCACATAGACTTCAAAAAATGTCTTTCTGAGAGCCTCGGGATCCTATCAGAGATCTGTCACGAAAATAGGTCTCAGATAGTCTCCCCTAAGGCAATTCCCAGCAGGGCCATGGGGGCTGAGCCATTGAAGAGAGCTCCCAGGAGGGCGATTCTTTTTTTTTATTATTGTTTGGGTTTCATTGAGGGTACCAAGAATTAGGTTATTCTGATTGCATTTGTTGAGAAAAGTCCCTCTCCCAAGAGGTACACCATACATTGGAACTTCCCAGCCTCCTCCCTCTTTCCCTATCCCTACTCCCTCATTCCTCAATAGGGCAATTCTTAGTGGAGCCATGGTGTCAGGGCTGCTGCTGAGCCCTCAGATCTGTTAAGCCACAGATGTATCAGATGAGCTGCAGGCAACTGATGCCAATTCTTGAGGGACATGATATGAAATGTACCCAGCAAATCCATAGGGTCAGGTCCTCAAAGTGCCCCTCGAGCTGCAGGCCTCAATGTGTCTGGAAAGTCGGACCAGGAGTTGAAAATTATTCTCAAGCCCCAAGACTTATGTTATTTGTCCTGTTGAATTGTCAGCCTTGGGACCTCTTACCCTTTTCCTATTTCCTATTTCCTTTGAAATGAAAATGTCAACTAGTTTTGGAAACTTATGTAATGAGATCTTAGACATCTAGCCATGGATGTGACCATACTTTTATGTCTGATGGAGAATTCACACACACACACACACACACAGAGTCTTCCTTTATTCATGGTTTCATTTTCTGTCATTTCAGTTAATTGAGGTCAATCATGGTCCAAAAAAATTAAAAGGAAAATTTCAGAAATAAACAATTCATATGTTTTAAATTACACACCATCATGAGTAGCGTGGGATTTGGCACTATCCTGTTTTATCTCGCCAGGGAGGTGAATCATCCTTTTGTCCAGCGTACCCAGGCTGCCTGAACTACCTGCACATGAGTCACTCAGTAGTAAGCTTATTTGTCAGGTCAACCAACAGGTGTGGTATCGCAGTGCCTGTGTTCAAGTAACCTTTATTTTACTTATTTGTTCTATTTTGTTATTTGTTATTTTTTTTACATATACATGTGTTTATTAGGTTTCCACTTTTTGCCTTCACAGAATTAAAAAGCCTTACAATTTAATAACAATAACAATGTTTAAGATAAGGAATAGAAACAAACACCTCGTAAAGAGTGAAGATAGGATGTGGAGAAAGAGGAACACTTCTACACTGGTGGTGGGAATGCAAACTAGTACATTCCTTTTGGAAAGATAATTGGAGAATACTTAGAGATCTAAAAATAGATCTGCCATTCGATCCTATAATTCCTTTATTGGGTATATATCCTGAAGACCAAAAATCACATCATAATAAAGATATATGTACCCGAATGCTTATTGCAGCCCAATTCATAATTGCTAAGTAGTGGAAGAAGCCCAAATGCCCATCAACCCACGAATGGATTAATAAATTGTGGTACATGTATACCATGGAATACTATGCAGCCTTAAAGAAAGATGGAGACTTTACCACGATAGTTCTTAATGGTAGATTTCATTGGTAATCTCTATAGGGCATTGTCTTAACTTGTATAGTTAAAGATCATAAAATTATTCTCTTGAAAGTGTTAAAAAGAGACTGAACATCTTAGCAGGATACTGGTGAAACTTATTAAAGGTAGAGTATCAATGCCTTTATATAGTGATCAAGAAAATGCCATGATGGCTATCTGTAACAGTACGATCAAAATATTTCTGAAGGTATATGAAGCACATTGTGCCCTATGATTGCACCAATGTACACAATTATGATTCAATAAAATTATTTTAAAAAAAAGAGACTGAACAAAATCGATACATTTACTTTGAATAATCCTAGATTATGATTAATATTTTGATCATTGAATTCTCTTTAGCATTTTCAAGATCAAAATTTCTACACAATTTTCTATGTGGTGATGTCTCCTTTAGTATATAAATACTTCAAAATGCAGATTTTTATGTGAACTGTTTATCCTTTATGACTAGTTTCTTGTAGCATAATAATTATTGTGCATATTTTTACTATGTATATAATTAACTTTTTATAATTTTTGACTTCAACAATGCACTAAGTTCATTAATATTCAGAGACATTTGCTACTAATACTGCAGAACTGATTCTTCAAAACTTCAGAATAATTAGTTAAAATAATACTTGCCAACAAACTTTTGGAACACAATCTATTTGTAAATTGGAGAAGTACTTCAATTCAATGGTGTGTGTCTTATCAATACCTTGTAAGGAATATTCTTTGAATTCTCATAAATGCTACCATAATAAAGTAAAATAGTCACTAAGTTGATTAATTTTAATACTTGAGATGAGTCATTCTTGCATCTAATTACCTATTTCTCAAATACAAAAACTTTGTGTCTCTACTTTAGATAAACTATATGATGAAAAAGAGGTTCCTTCTAACTACAAAAATTAGGTATTTTTTTTTCACAGTCCAGACCAATGCTTGACTTGATGTCCTGAAAATAAAAACCTAAAATAAATAGTAATACATCTTATGTTAGAGGATTGTAGTGGAGTTGATGGTTAGCTTTGAAACCCCACAAACACTTCTAGAAAGCCGAAGTTTCACTTTTGCTGCTCATGGTCCTTTGGGTTCATTGAAAGAAATAACATTTTCACCCTATTTATTAGTCAATCAGTCTTGACATATTTTTTTCTTAGTGCAGTTTTACATTTAACGAGAGCAGTATTTTGATTTATGAAACTGGATGTCTCCAGATTAAGTATTTCTACTGATGCCAAAACAAAACTTAAAGGGAACTGAAGAAGAACACATTTCAAAGACACCCCTGTGGGGTCAATTAGCACCTATAAATATTTATATAATCTGTCACTTAATGCCAAGTTAGTCATTCTAAAACATTTTTTTGTCAGATCATTTTCTAGTTCAATAACTTCTTCATAGATAATAAGTAAAACCCACTCTTTAACTCTGTTTAGTAAGATAGTTGTCAACGGAATTTATCTCATCTATTTGTACTACTACTGAGACAATTTCAAATCTGTTACCTTTTATTTTTTCCTTTCTTCATTCTATCAGTTCAAATATTATTTCTTCTACCTGCTACCTACAGCCTCACTACTGAATTTATTGGCCCAAATCCTATATCTTCTAAGTCATAGCCTAATCACTTCTTTTATTTTCCTGCTTTTCATGACATCTAATAATATTGAAATTCTATAGAGTCCTTTATGTTTTATAAAGTATATGTGTGACTGTAACATAGAAACACTCACAAACAATACTGATAATTAAATTAGAAAACACCATTGACCCTTTTAAACAATAAGGAGATAGAGAACGCAGTTGGCTACCAGCTAACTGGGAGCCATTTTAGAACCAAGCCCATAGTTTAACATAACCCCAAGCCCCACATATCAGCACTATCCCCCCTTCCTTGACCTCAGAAAGCTGGGCTTCAGGTAATGCCTGAATTTTTGGAGGGGCTTTCTCAATTTTTTTTATGCCTCCTTTTAGGGCTTAAAACTAGCAAGAACTGTTTCTGCTTTTTGCAATTCTCTCTATGTGGGTCAAGAAGATGTCTATGGAGCTGCAAGGCTCTTACCTACAGAGATGATATGAGTTACAAGGCCAACCACAGTTCTAGATAGGTGACCAGGTTAGTAGATTGTTTCTGATGGCTGGTGTGGTATTTTATTTTTTCAAGGGATCAAAAAGATTGGGCTACCAGAATAGTGCTGACCCACTATTTTGGAGTGACTTTTGAATTATATGTAGACAAAAATCTCTGCAAAAAATACTTGCCCAGGCTTATGTTTTTTTAATTCAATCAGCCATTCTATGCCTCTTCAGTAGGGGAATTCAAGCCATTGAGATAATTGATAAATGTGATAGCATTCTATTCATCTTATTTTGTGAACGTCCATTGGTTAGTTTTGTCTTTTGCATTATTAGGGAAACTAGGTTCTGTCTTATGATTTTCTGGGTGTTTACTTTGCTGAAGGTTCATTGTGATAGTCAGTATGTAGGACAGGTTCAAATATTTCCTGTGAAACTGGTCTTGTTGTGACAAATTTCTGCAATGTTTGCATATCAATAAAAGATTTGATTTGTTTATCAATTTTAAAGTTCAGCTTGGCGGGGTATAAAATTCTGGGCTGGAAATTGTTCTGTTTAAGTATGTTAAAGATAGATGACCATTGTCTTATGGCTTGAAAAGTTTCATTAGAGAAGTCTGTGGTCACCCTAATAGGTTTGCCCCTGTAGGTCAGTTGGTGCTTACTCCTGGCAGCTTGCAAGATCTTTTCTTTTGTCTTAACTTTGGACAAAGTCATCACAATATGTCTTGGAGAGGTTCTATTTGTGTTGAGGTGACCAGGGGACCTATATCCCTCTGAGAGGAGTATGTCAGAATCTTTGATGAAATTTGGGAAATTTTCATTTACAATATTGTCTAGAATGGCTTCCATTCCTCTGGGACATTCTTCTTCTCCTTCAGGGATACCTATAACTCGTATGTTTGAACGCTTCATAAAGTCCCATAATTCTGTCAATGAACGTTCTGCTTTCTCCCTCTTCCTTTTGGCCTCTTTAACTATCTGAGTTATCTCAAGAGCCTTATCCTCTACCTCTGAGATTCTTTCTTCTGCATGGTCTAATTGGTTGTTAATACTTTCTATTGCATCCTTAAGTTCCCTGATTGACTGCTTCAGCTCCTTCAGCTCTGCTA
>CAUYON010091441.1:0-18011 GCA_963573935.1 Arctocebus calabarensis
AGCAGGGTACTGGGGAAACTTATTAAATGTAGAGTATCAATGTCTTTATATAGTGATCAAGAAAATGCCATGAAGGCTATCTGTAACAGTACGATCAAAACATTTCTGAATGTATATGAATCGTGCCCTATGATTCACCAATGTACAGAATTATGATTCAATAAAATTATAAAAAAAAAGAAGTTAAAAAAATATTTTATAACATAACTAACATTAAACACCAAACGAGAAACATACACAGTGAACAAAAATACTAATAGAAACAAAGTTAGGACTTGGGTTTCCATCAATATTTTCAATGTGATATCCTGACTACTCAAAAGAACAAACAAATCATATACAATATATAAAATATGAAAAAAAATGGAGTTTTCATAGGCTTTCTACATGCTGTGGTTTAAGAATAAAGATAAATATATGTTTTTGCTTCCCAAATGTAATTGGAGCGATGCCAAATACTGCCAGATAAACTGCGGACCTAATTTCACATATTCATGCATTCATACATATTTTTTGAGTACTTACTATGTGGCGGTCATAGTTCTAGTATAAGAGACACAAGAGTGAACAGAGAGATTAAAATATATGTCTTTAAGGGCTTTTTCTCTAGTAGGGGGACAATTATAAGATAGTAAAATAGAATAGGAATAAATTTTGGAGAGAAGTAGTGACATTTTAAACAATGTGGCTTTACTGAGAAGTTGCCTTTTGCATAAACAGAGGGATAGAGTGAAGGGCCCTGACAGGCTTTTATTTGAAGAAAGGCTTGTCAGGCAGATACAATGTCTGGACAATGCTGGAACATTCAGAACACAAGTGGACCTCAGGACTGAAGGAGAGACCCGAGGGGAAGAACAGAAAGAGATTAAGTCAGAGATGACCAGGGACCCGCTCCAAGGGCACTGTCGCCCTGCACTAAGGAACTTTGATTTCTCCTGTAAGTGAGCAGGGAAGGCCTTAGGTCAATGGATCTTGACTTCCCTAAGGCCATGGCCCTTTAATACCGGTCCTGTGGGTCGCGGCCCACGGGTTGAGAACCGCTGCCTTGGAGGGTTTAGAGGAGATAATACTGTGGTCTGATTTAGTTTCAGGATCTTCCTGGCCACCATAGCATGGGCAGGGACTGAAGGGAAGGTGTAGTCACGGGGCTGATGTGTTAACGCAGGCGAGAAAAGGCGATGCAGCTTCGGTTTGGGGTTGCTCCAACCCGGAATCCTTTGTGAAAGCCCCGCAGAGTAAACGCATCAGGCCTAAAGGACAAGGGGGGGGGGACAGCCAAGGACAGCGAGACTGGGGTCGGCAAACCCGAAAGAATGGAACTGCACACACAGAAACAGAGAAACCACAGGAAGGGGCCGTGTGAGAAGGAGGATTTCAAACTGGCAAAGTCACAACTCCATTATAATATTTCCCAGCATCTTATTGTTTCTGACGTGCAGGAGAGAACTTTGTAGGATAATATTTAGGCATGAGAGACGTGTGATGAGCATGACCCAACCTTGCTTACAGCACGTCCGGCCTCTCACATGGCTGTTGGAATGTCCGAGTCCCACACGGCGTTAGGGACACTTCCCGGCCCAGGGGAGCATCAGTCCTTCTGCCGTCTGCTCTCAGGGAAATATGGAAAAGTGCATTTTAACTGTATCTGTCATCTCTGGTTGAAATGATGGAGATCAGTATCTTCTCACTCACCTAATCGCATATTAAAATCCATCTTAGCTGAGTGTCTTAGAATTGATCAATGCTGTCTCTTTCTCTGAAAGGGTGAGTGAATAGAAGGAAGAGGAAAAGAAATGACAGAGAAGAGGAGGAGAAATAAAAGCTTTGTTCATGCTGCTGACCTCAAAACTTGGCTCCAGAGCCAGACCGTGCTAACATAAATGTGGCCCTGTGGCATCAATTCAGTATCAACCAGAAAGCAAATAACATCATACATGTAAAAAAGTGATGAAGCGTGAATGTCTTGCACTTACTCATGTTGTGACTGAAATCAATTGAGTCTGAGTGGGACATTCATGCCACACAGTGTAAACATTCAGCAGAGCTGCTGACACCAGCGTCTCTGCCTTCCAAATAGTCATCAGGGCCAGACGCACCTTGCAGAAGCACGGCTGTCACTTGGTTTCTCCTTGATGAAGAACTTGCAATATTTCTGTGATCAGCTCTCAGTTTCTACCATTTACAAACCTTTCCCTAATCATGCCTGTCAAAGTGGCGTAATTCTGATTCTTTTCCTCATGCTTATAAAGCCTTTCCTCTCTGTCTCTACCCTACGAGATTCCAGACTCCCTTCAGCAATCGGTTCCTTCATGAACCATCTTCCGAATATTTATTTCAATAGCCTATAGAACAGATTGCAAGCTACAGACTATTCTTCAACGTTTTGTCTTATTCATTAATTTATTTACTGAGTATCCACTAGCCCAAGCTCTGTGCTAATCACTGGAAAGAAAGTTTTTAAGTTTATAGAAATGTTCTTGGTCTAGTAGACAAAGGTATCTTAATGCTCATGTTAAATATTGCAACTTACAAGTTATAGTCATAATACAGAGGAGGAGAAATCGTCAGCATGGCCAGAGAAAGGGAAGGGAAAACAGTCAGGGACTCGTAAACACACGTCTTATTTAAGCAGCAATGTTTCAAAATCCATAATTCTATCTGTTTCCCCGAAGAGAGTGTGTTAGTCCACTTTGCATTGCTGTAAAGGAATACTTGAAAGCCGGGTAACTTATGAAGGGAAAAGGTTTACGTTGCTCACAGTCGTGCAGAATGAATACAAAGCACAGCACCAGCACCGGCTTCTGGGGAAGGCTGCAGGGAGCTTCCATCAAAGTGGATGGCAAAAGGGGACACACACGGTGAGACAGAGAGAGAGCAGGAAGGGCCATTCTGAGAGCCCATACTCGCAATTATAGCATAGGAATACAGGGAAAGGGGAAAGGGAGGGGAGGGGAGGGGGGAGTATGGCTGGAGGGAGGGCAATTGGTGGGATCACGCCTACGGTGCATCTTAGCAGGGTACTGGGGAAACTTATTAAACGTAGAGTATCGATGTCTTTATATAGTGATCAAGAGAATGCCATGAAGGCTATCTGTGACAGTGCCATCAAAACATTTCTGAATGTATATGAATCGTGCCCTATGATTGCACCAATGTACAGGATTATGATTCAATAAAATTATAAAAAAAAAAATGACAGTCCTCCTATGAACTAGTAAAGGGAAGAGACATCTGTCATCACATGGAGAGCACGAGGCCGTTCTTGGGAGATCTAACCCCAGGGCCCAAACTCCTCCCACCTCCAACAATGAGGATCAAGTTTCAACGTGGGATTGGAAGGAGAGACACAACCTAACTATATCTGAGAGTTTCCTAAGCACCACCATTATCAGAAACAAACAGGGTACCTGATAAAAAAGTGTATAATGCAATGCACTCCGTGGTCATGAAGCTGGCATCTAACTCTGAGTTGCCAGCCCTGGGATCTATATTTTCAAAAGCTTCCATTTTGATGCCAATGATAATTTGGGGAACGAGTCTCAGGCAAATTGGGCAGGTTACAGATTGGTGACCCTAAGTCCCTTTTAATTTTATATTTGAGAGCCAAAAAGGGATTGCTTCTGGCTGGAGCTACTTAGGTCCGAGGCTTTCCTTTTTGAGATTTATTTTTTAGGGGTCTGATTCTTTGAACCTTAGAACATCGAACTAATAACGACATGGAGACGAGATCAATAGCACGGCAATGAGGTCGTCCTCAGCCTGTTATAAAGCTCATTGTGCTGCAGGTGCGAGGTCTCTGACAGAGAGGCTGATGTATGGCTGTTTGTACCTGGACAGGCTCTGCCTCCCAGGGCAAGGGTTTTCAGCAAGTGATTATTTGATTTACTGACATTCTTTCAATCATTTTTGCTATTCTTTAAAAGACCAGTGTACTCTGTCCTCTGATTAATAGGATAGATTTAAATTAATAAGAGTCATCTGAAGTTAGTTCAAATTCACATTAACATAAATTTCTGAAAATTATAACTTCCTATGAAACTCAAAATATTTTTTTAGTAGCAATTTAGTCCCAGCCAATGTGCCAGAAAGGCTTCAAATTGATTTACACATATTCCACATTCTATACACACAATCAGGGGTCCAGTGACTTAACTGGACTATTAATTAAAATCTATTAATTAAACTATTAATTAAAACTGTTAATTAAAATCACTATTAATGTTTTCTGATAATTGTCAAGGTTTTCAATAACTTGATTAAGATCCAATACCAATATATTTTCCCACAAAGCACAAAAGTTTAAGATACATAATCGTATTTTTTGTGTAAAGATTTCCATTAATATTGATTTTCTACAAATAAGTAGAATGCATTTTGCTCGCGTACATTTAAACAAAATTAGAATGGATCTGCAACTGAAATTCTAAAAGTCATGTAGGATTACAGTAAGGAAATATTAAAATAGAACTTAATCTGGCATATACTATCAACTTCGTAATTTAACTATCCTTCCTAAAGATAGTCATTCCTCATAAATTGTGTAGCGTTAAAAATTTTTGTGAAAATAGTTTTTGTTAAGAATATAAAATAGACTAAGGATAGTCTCTTAAACAATTGGTGTTGACAAAACTGACTACCCACATGCAAAAGAAAAAAAGAAAGAAAGAAATTGAACCCTTACAAACACCACACAAAAAAATCAATTCAAAATGGATTAAAGACTTAAATATAAGACTGAAACTATAAAATTCCTTGAAGAAAATATATGGAAAAAGTTTTATGACACTGGTCTGGTAATAATCTCATGAATGTGACGCCCCAAGCACAGGCAACAAACCCAGAAGGAGACAAGTGGGACCGTATCAAACCAGAAAGCTTCTGAAACAGGCCAAGGAAACAGTCAACAAAATGAAAAGACAGCCTACAAAGTGGGGTGGGAGGATTATTGCAAATCATATATCTGATAAGGGATTAATTCCCAAAACATTTAAGAAACTCCTACAACTCAAAAACAGCAACAGTGAACCTTTGTAACCAGATCAAAATATGCACTGACATTTCTCCAAAGAACAGGAACAAATGGCCCAGGGGCTTAGGAAACAATGCACAAAGTCATTAGTCATCAGGGAAATGCAAATCCAAACTACATTTAGGTCTCATCTTACACCTCTCAGGGTGGCTATTATCTAAAAACTCAAAGACAACAAGTGGTAGTGAAGGTGCAGAGAAATTAGGACACTTATACCCTGTTAGTAGGAATGCAAAATGGTGCAGCTGCTCTCCTAAACGGTAAGAAAGGCTCTCAAAAAACAAAACAAGCAGAAAACAGAACTACCAAATGGCAAAGCAATTCCACCTTGGAGTATTTATCTAAAAGAATCGAAATCAGGATCTCAAAGAAATACTAGCACTCCCATGGTTACTGCAGCTTCTATTTCCAACAGCCCAAGTATGGCAGTGACCTGAAATCCCATCGCTGGATGGATGGATAAAGACCCTGTGTCATATACAAAAATGGGATACTATTTAGCTTTAAAATGAAGAAAGTTCTACAATATGAAACCACATGGATGAAGCATACGAAGTTATCTGGCCAGTCACAGGAAATACTGCCTGATTTCACTTTAAGGAGGTATATAAAATATCCAAATTCATAGAATCAAAGAGTGGACAGGTCACTTCTTCCTGGGGCTGCCTGGGACAGGACATGGGAAGTTACTAGTCAACAGGCAGAAAACTTAAGTAGAGTAAAGATGAATGGGCTGCGAAGATCTTAGGGGCAGCTCTGCACCTGTGGCCAGCAATACTGCCTGGTAGATTTAAACATGGTAAAAGGGAAGAACTCACATTAGTAAGTGTAATAATATAGAATGAAAATAATAATATAAATGAAAAAGTCAAATAACCTAACATGACTTAAAATGTGCAGATTAAGAATGAACATGAAAAAAATTAATGAAAAATTTAAGGTCACGTGAATCTATATTTACTATCTATGGCTTAGTCAACATTTAAAAATAATAGAAAAGATGGCTCCGTGCCTATAGCTCAGTGGCTAGGGTGCCAACACGTACACCAGAGCTGGTGGGTTCGAACCTGGCCAGGACCTGCCAAACAACAATGACAACAACAACAACAATGACAACAACAAAATTAGCCAGCTGAATGGTGGGCGTCTGTAGTCCTAGCAACTTGGGAAGCTGAGGCAAGAGAATCACTTAAGCCCAAGAGTTTGAAGTTGCTGTGAGCTGCTCTACCAAGGGCGACATGGTGAAAACTTGACTCAAAAAATAAATACATAAATACAAAAGAAAAAGAAAAGAAAATGACCATAGAATACTAGATTTTTATGTAAAATAAACGTCATTGGAAGTAGGATAAATCCTGGTAAATCTAAAAGCTTCCCTGAACACTCATGAACTTTGGACGTTTAGGCCACTGGACACACATGAACTTAGACTGCCGCGTTAAGACCACACGTGCGTCTGGCCTAAGTGACCTCCCTGTCTGCTGTCCTGTTGATACATAAACAGAGCTACTCGTTACTACAGAGAGACCTGCGTGTGATAATCTGAGCCAAGTGCCATCTAAACAAGGCTCATCAGGGGCAGAAGAAAAGGCAGCTGCCTCATGGAGAAAGCTGGTTTCTGCCAGAGAAGGTGGCCTGAACTCACTGCGGACCTGAGCTTCAGGGTCACTTCTGGAGCCATTTTTGACTCTGCAGTCAATGCCTTTATCACCATCAAATTTGTTGGTTGTTGTTATCACCATCTGTTTCGCCTTCAAATTTCCTGAATTACTTCCTTGATAGCGTTTTTTGCTTTCCCTTCTACATGTTTGGCTAATATTACGCTTGGCATTTTGGAAAGCTTAAATACCAAATTCGAGTAATCCCAATACATTATTTTCACCCGGCTACTCTCCTGATGAAGAAGAGTCAGTGATTTTCTACCAAGTCAATTCAAAATTCTATCTTGTAGCTATCAAACACATTTCAGAATCCCTCAACACACACACACACAGTCCATTTCCCCACTCTCTTTAACTAGGAATGCTTTATCCTGATCTCACGTTGATTGAAAGTCCATCTTTCTTTCTGACTATCTTCCACTTCTTATATAAAGCCCTCCCCGAATCCCACAGCCCCTCAAAAACCCAATTTTTTAATGAATTTGGATAATACAAGGGGGAGCATATCATGATCCAGTTTTTCATTGTTTATTTAATACATTGTTATTATTTCTATTTGCTATACTTATTTACCAATATGAACATAAAACCACTGAATAAATCAGTACGTGTTCTGTTATTATTATTTTTTTTTTATTTTGAGACAGTGTCTTGCTTTGATGCCCTTCGTAGAGTGCCACTGCGTCACAGCTCATAGCAACCTCAAACCCTTAGGCTCAAGCGATCCTCTTGCCTCAGCCTCCTTAGCAACTAGGACTACAGACACCCACCATAATGCCCAACTAATTTTTTTCTATTTTTAGTGGAGACAGGGTACTTCTCTTGCTCAATCTGGTCTTCACCTCCTGAGTTCAAGTGCTCCACCTGTCTTGGCCTCTCAGAGTGAAGAGATTTATTAAACAACTGTCTTTAGAATACAAGTCTATGCAGGGTGGCTGTGCTGTCCGTTGCCTTATCTAGGAACGCACAGGCCTCCAGGAGCTGGTGTTGAGAAGTATCCTTAGATGAACTGTGATCATTGTCTGATTTGGGATAATTTCTGTGTTTTGCAAGTCCTCGTGCAGTCCATTTTGTAAACAGTAGTTTCCGTTTCAAACCTCGGCACTCTCTTGCCAGCCCAAATGTTTTTCACTTTGTCACCTTGAACTAACCGAACACAAACCTTTCTCAGAGCTCCTGATCAAAACTCATCTCCAGAAGAACTACAGGAGAGACCAATGGAACAGCGAAGCCGAGAGGGTTTAATTTCCGCGGCAGACCCTGCCCGACTTCTCCTAGCTCACTGACACTTGGTGGTTGGCACATTTCGCCTCATTTTTAAAGACTTTAGTCACCTGGAAAAAAAATGTTTATTTTCATGGATAGGTTAAAATAATAATTTTTGCCCTGGGGTGACTACGGTTTTCTATTGTATCAACCTCATGGCTAGTTTTTCTTCTATTGATAATAAATTAGTAGCAGAGGAAATTTAATAATATCTCGGCAATAAATCATTCAGAAGTAGTTTATCCCAAGCAGGGCAAATGAGGGCTTTTCTGGTGAAAATGTTATTTGCAAGATTCCTATTGTCTTTATGACACAATGTGGTCCTGTTTCCTCAGTGACCAGCGGGCAAGCGTCAGCCTGTGTGGCCGCCACCTGGCAGCAGATCTTCCCAGATATTCATCCTTTACAAATGTCCATTACTCTGTGTTTTTCTGCTAAAATCCTCATTCTCAGATGCTCAAAATATGCAATACCCACAACAAAAATAGGCAAACACTGGGCCCGAGGAGGCTCATGAGTGTCAGGGATATCACTACAGAACCAGAATGAGATGGTCCAGTCTACTAGTAATGCCATTGTCACCACCACGTCTTGATTTAATCCGGGACATTTTGAGTTGCATTTGATGGCTTCAAAATACAACGAAGCTTCTCCAAAGACCTCTGTCCAAAGTTTATCATCTTAATGTATTAAATCCAAAGAGCAGATAGATCTCTCCTTCTTCGAGTGAAAGAGGAAATGTGGAATGGGATATTTTTATTCAGTTATGAGAACAAAGCAGTGTTTAGGAAATCCTCCGTGAGACTTGTATTATATTGTGATTTCAGAAGACGTCTGTCACCCACACCCTGGGCAGGGCGATTACTGGGTGTGTTGTTTCATGTCCTGAAAGCTGTGATTCTGAGTTGGTTCCTTCTTAGCTGAAGGACAAGGAGGAGGCAGAGAGGCAGGTGGAGGCAGAGGGGAGGGATGTCTCTGTTGCTGCATGTTCTAACAAATGGGACTACAGGATTAAGAGTGGGGTCATCTTAGCATAATTAGGCTTCACAGGTTCTATAAACTAAGAAGAAGTTTCTTGATTGGCAACTTCAGAAATCCAAATGACAGGCACAATTTCATATTTGCTGGAACTTTGGGATGTGAAGCTTAACAAGGAAGCATGTCTGAGATCAAATGAGAACTTGCATAGTAAGATTTTTATAACAAAGTACACATTCTGGAAAGGCACAGCCCCTCCTCCAAAATATAGTAAACACTTTTCTTTCTTTCTTTTTTTTTTTTTTTTTTGTAGAGACAGAGTCTTACTTTATGGCCCTTGGTAGAGTGTGGTGGTGTCACACAGCTCACAGTAACCTCCAACTCCTGGGCTTAGGCCGTTCTCTTGCCTCAGCTTCCCAAGTAGCTGGGACTACAGGCGCCCACCACAACGCCCAGCTATTTTTTTTTGTTTGTTTTTTGCAGTTTGGCCAAAGGTTGGGCTTGAACCTGCCACCTTTTGTATATGGGGCTGGCGCCCTACTCAGTGAGACACAGGCGCTGCTCAGTAAACACTATTCTAATGGGAATATGAGGTATGTTCATGGTAAATTTGTGTGCAAGGCCCTTCAACTGTCTTCGGCCCTCCAAGTTCAGTGCCGCATCAGCGGCACTGCGACATTCTTAATTTTGGTACCACAGCAGTTGGGCAGTGACCACCTTCTGACCCAGGTGAGCAGATTCTGATTCCCTTCTCCCTTTGGACTCTGCATCTGTGCCAAATCTTGGCACCGACAGAAGTACAAAAGAGAAATAAAATGAAAGTTCTGAAAGCCAAGGAATCAGAGGAAGTCGCGTCTGCAGCCTCACACGGGTCCATCCTTGGAGCTTCTGGAGATGACAGGGCATTGTAATGGTTCTTGCTGTTCTTAGTCTCCTCATTCAGGATTCTATTCCACTTTTAGTGTCTCATCATTTCTGGATCCAAGTCTGGCAGAGAATGACACCAGGGTAACCTTACCCCTCTGGGACGTTTGAGACATGAAACGGCTATCTCTAAATTTGGGTGAGTTTTTCTTCTAAAGTCTCACAAAACAGGTAAATTCTCACCTGAGTATTGAAATGGACATAATTCCCTGACTGTGTATTACATAATACTGAGCCCCCCAAAGATAATTTAACTTCTTGCTTCTGGAATATTTTGGACCAAGTGAATAGCTTACCTCGCCCACGCAGTCACCTGCCTTCTCTCTCTCCCTGGATTCACCTAGGCAGAGCTATTAGGTTCTAAACTTCACCTGGTCTCCACCAGGGCTGAGATTACGAGACTCGCTTTGCGTGGTTCCTCAGCTCAGAACCTACGTCTGCAAATCTCCTTCTCCAACTTTTCTTGTCAAGTCACTGCTCTGACCCGAGGTCATGTTCTTCTTCACTGCGATAGGTTTAATAAATGTAGCGTTGCCTTGTCCATAGCTGTTGCTGCTTTTGTTTTTGCTACTATTTTGTTTTCATTCTATAAAATTGACAGTCAACACTACAAGCATTGGTTGAGTCATACAACTGGAACAACTGGTAAGTTTGGAGAGTGTTTTATTCTCAGTTGAGCAAAAGAAGACTAGACTGTTGTCAAGGGAAATCTGAAGCAGAAATTCAATATGAAAACGGAAAAGAAAAATGGTGACCTATTTGGATTAGGGGGTGGGAATCGAACCCACCTGTCCCTCCCTATCTCACCGAAATTCACAGTGCTCCTACATCTTCATAGAAATCAAGCTTTTTTTTTTTTAACACTGTAAGATGCACCATTTAGCCCTGTTTTCTTTTCTCCTCTGCCAACTCTCTCATAGCCTATATATATTTTTCATGTCTCTACTATAGCTTTATGTGTCTGGATAATCACAATGAATATTTAACCATTTTACCAGCATTTTCAGCCCAGCAAAGGTTGAATTCCATTGAATTGGCAGATTGCTTTTTAATTTTCTGCTTGAATGGGTTGGTTTTTTGTCCTGTAGTTTCCAAAATATTTTATGAGACTTGATGGAGAGGCTAAAATGCTTGCAAATTTTGGTGATCTGTGCCAGAAGCTAATTTACCCGGCCTCATTCTTCAGAAAGGCACATACCAGCAGCTTAGGTGATAGAAGGCCCATGATACAGCTGTGAAACAGGGCTTTCAGGGGCTGCGGGACACTGCTCCTACACACTGATACATTTGTTGATAATTATTCTGTGTCGATTGAATGCTAGTTTCCTGTTTCCATAGCAAAGGGAAATACTTATGACACTTAGAGGTAGTGCAAGAACGCTTGAATATCACTGTCCCTTCTACGCAGCCAATGATCTGCGAACACTAATTATATGACTTTGAAGTGCGTGACACTTATGAATACAAGTATTTTAATTATCCCATGTTAATTGTCTGAATTGTATGGTTAGTTCACCTCAAATGGTAGTGACCCCGTGCGTTACCTCACGTCACTTGCACGATTGATCAGACTTCTGAAATGACACCGGTAGACACGTGTTTTCTATGTCTGATAATGGGTTCTTAAAAATAATGTTTGCATAATTGAAATACATCATGATTTGATTTTGCTATTATCAATTTTTTTGGTATATGTTTAAACTTATCCCGCCTGTGATCTTTCCCACCTCAGTAAACAGTAACTCTATCTTCCCAGTTGCATAACTCCAAACCCTGACTTTTCTAGTCTTCGATGTGGCAGATTGTATTATGGTTTCCATACACTTGCCCTGTTCTCTGTCAGATGCAAAGCCCTGGGAGAGTTCCCTTCAGCAGGGGTTTACGACTCCATAGAGTGGCCACGGGCTGGGCAACATTGCTTTGGACAGTGGAATATAAGCTGATTTATACCTGGTCTCCAAAGGAGTTTTAAGATCACCCAGTTTTGACTACTGCACCCTTCCCCATGCCACAAACTGCCCTTCCCCATGCCACAAATCAGCCTCTCCCTGATTGGAAATATTCCCAACAGCCTGGATTCTAGAATGCTTGGTGAATAAGCGAAACAATGCCAGATGATCTTTTTTGTAAACAGCTCTCTTCCATAACCTGAGCAAGAAATCAGTGTTTTTTCTTGTAGACTACTGAGATTTGGGGAAAGATAGGAAGTTGTCTATGTAACAAAAATTAAAGCTGACCATATGACCCATATCCAACACACTGGTCATTTTACCTCTTCCTTTCAAATATTGCCATGACCTGGACATTTTGTCTCACTGCTGCTGCTATAACCATGGCATAGGCCACTTTGGTCTCTCATGAGATTGTCAGAGCAGGCTAACTTGTATGCATGTTTCTTCCTTTATCTTCTGCGTCAACATCTATGTACCAGAATAATCCTTTTACAGAGTAAATCAGATTATGTCATCCCTGTACTCAAATCCCTTCAACAGCTCTCATCTCACTCAGATGACAGTCAGTATTCTTCTGGCGGCTCACATAGCAATCTGCGCTCCAACTGCTGCCATCTGCTCCTAATCTCCACCATGTTCACTCAGCCCCAGCTGTACTGACCTCGCAGTTATACCTTGAACCTGGCCAACACATGCCTAACGCTATAAGTTACAAACTTACAGTGTGCCCACCTCAAGCACTTCCATTTTCTCCTCCCTCTGCTTGAAATACTTCATGTCTTGGGTAATAAGAAGGCTTCACTCTTTGGCATAACTTGTTTTACTTATTTGTTTACATGTGATCTAACTCTACTAGATTGTGAGCCTCATGATAGCAGGGGATTTAAATTTTTATTTTTTTTAAAAAATTGTGCTTCTAATAATTTGAAAGACCTGAAACATTGTCACAAACTTTATAGGTAAGTGAATTTCTTGAATGAATGAAGAAAGGAATTATATTTTTAGGAGCTAGGTGAAGTGCTGTATTATTTGAATTTTTTCCTTCCACGCTTTTTCTCAAAGATTACTTTTTTCCTTATTTTCAAAACTTTTTTTTAAACTTTGACTTTTATCATAGTAGATAATGGTTCTGTGTCAGATTAATCTCCAAATACCTTTAATCCTTCCAAATGGAACAGTCACAGGTTGATAAGACATAGATATCGCCATGCACATTGTCATTTTGTCAGAATCCAAGAAAATGTCTTTCCTATAAAAACTTTCTACTATCTAACACTGTAACCATATATACATCACTGCTGCCTAAGGTTCTAAGGCACTGTAGCCCCATATATTGGCAATTTCTCCCCAAAACCATGTTGTAAGTTTCTGAAATCTCAGAAGGTTGGCGTAATGACCCTATCCCCTCAAATATAAATGTGTTCTTAACGTACATGAGATTCACTATTAAGAAATAACTAATTTCATATTTAGGATTATTTTAATGGCTAACTTCAAGTCAATTTATCTGAGAAAAATACTTTGCTCTTGAAGCATTGACAAATAAAGTAATGTTAACCTTAAAAATAGTGTTTATTTTTTCACGTGTATCTTTTATGAAGACATGTTTTATCTGTTGTAGATTTCTGTATTAACAGCATCTACTGAATCATGACGCTGGGCGTCCTTGATCTTGTGGGTGCCTGTAAGTACTCCATCACCGTAGATAATGGGCGGAAGTACATTATGTATGTTTTCTGCCCTAAATGCATTAGTTCCTTCTTTCTAAGGCAACAAATGAATAACCTTCAAGAACAGTGTGGGGGCAAGATGAGGAAAAAGGCCGGGGCGAGCACTCAGTACTCCATTCACGGAAGGCTTTCTCATCCCTCCCTTCTTCCCTTCTGCCTGCTCTCTGCTTCTCTTTTGTCTCCGTCTCCTCCAATGCACCATTAAAACTGCAGAGAAAACTTTCCCCGAAGACCTCATTGTTGGAATTCAGTACAAGGAAAAGATCTCAGCATTGCCATTTTCATTACTATAGAATGAAGGAAAAAGAAGACTAGAAATGCAGTCAATGGCACTAAGTGGATTAACTCACACTGTATACCCGTATCACAATGTAGCATGCGTCCTATAAGTATATACAATGGCTATGGAGTGACACCAGTTAAACATTAAAATTACTTAGAAATGCGGTCATCTGATGATTGCATGCATCTCACTGAATTTCCTACAGACAGAAATTCTCTTCACACTCTTTGGAATTTACTTCCCTTTTTCATGGGAATAATAAACTTTCAGTACAAGTGAGCACCTCGCCCTTCCGCACGGAATGATCACAACGTGGGGAACACAATCCAGATGAGAGGATTTTTTTAAAAGCATTATTCTGAGAGATTTGAGCGTTATGCCTACCACGGCGATATAAATGTAAGTGCTTTTCTACCGTGGCACCATTCTTTAAAAAGTAAAACTACACTTTTTACAAAGTCCACGAACAGGAGATGAACATGGTGGTCCTAAGTGTGTATGTGGACTCATTGCATTTATGGAATTTTAGAATTTCCACAAAATATTTTACTTACATTGTATCTCCTAACTTTTATGCTTAATCATTGAGTTGTTATTTTTACTTATGTGCTATAGGTAAAAAGCAGACATTCTGTTTGCCTAAAATTATAATGGCGGTATGTAGCTCACCTTGCACTTAAACCCAAGGCTTGAGTATAAAGCACGTAATATAGACGGACAGGAGCTGTTGACCTTGTAGACTGGGATGTACCAGAAAGAATTTTAAGTGAATGTGAGGAAGATAGTGAGTTTTATCACTCCTGTGGGTGCTACACACGTGCATTCTACATCAGATGAAGCCAGCTCTCCTTAGTGGCCAGGAAGGAGCAGAAACACTTGGCCTGTATTTCTCCCTTTGATTACTGAGCATACGATTTAGATAAACAAAACTTCTCTTTTGAACTGGGTCAGACACATTTCTACAACCCTCCTTGACAAATTGCTGGCTGTTTGCTTAGTACATTTGCAATTGATAAATGCAGAGACTGTCAAAAATAAAAGGCGCTCATGTTGTATCCCTGCTATTTTTATGTCAAATGAGCCCACTTCCGTGACAGGTATTCCCACCGCCTCAGAGGCCTGGGAGGTTTCTGTGGCTGTCTTGAGCTCTCTGTACATTTTACTGCCTTTAACTGTGTTACCAAAAAAATATGGTCCTCAGAATATAAGAAAACATCCTCAAGAAAAAAATATCATAGGCTTGAATTCCATTTTGAGTATTGAATTTGGGCCTCCATCCCATAATGTCTTCTCTTCAGTCTGTTTTGATACCAGAAGTCCTTCAAATGCAGCAAGTCAGCCATTTGATCATTCTTTGATAAAATGCAAAAGTTCTAAAAGCATTAGGCATTTACTTTCTCACACATTTACACACCTGGAAGTGTGCAAATGTATCACAGACACGTTATAAATTAAATTTGGATATACCCTCTAAAATCATAGATGACTCATAGGTAAAACCTTATTTTAGGCCCCAATTCCCTAATAAAATTAGAATTTCTCAAAGATTTTTAAAAATTCAACCACATTTCTAATCCCTTTAATATGTATGCCCCTATTTACATTACTGTATTTTTAGTACATTATCTATAATTAAGGGATATTTAGAGAAACAGCTACTAATTTGGGGTTTAAAAAGAGGAGAAAGAGGCTCGGCACCTGTGGCTCAACGGGCTAAGGCGCCAGCCACGTACACCTGAGCTGGTGGGTTCGAATCCAGCCCGGGCCCGCCAAACAACAATGACGGCTGCGACCAAAAAATGGCCGGGTGTTGTGGCGGGCTCCTGTAGTCCCAGCTACTTGGGAGGCAGAGGCAGGAGACTCACTTGAGCCCAGGAATTGGAGGTTGCTGTGAGTTGTGATGCCACAGCACTCTATCCAGGGTGACAGCTTGAGGCTCTGTCTAAAAAAAGAAAAAAAGAAATAATGACAAAGCAAGGTCATTTCTTGTACATAAAAAAGAAGAGGACAAAGTCAGGGTTAGAGACCCAGCAAAGGTCTACCGTCAGGAATCATCAAAGACATAAACATCTAGTGTCAATATACATTTAGTACTTTTAGAATGAATAAAATCAATTTTTGTGGTTCAGAATTTGCAAAAAAAGAATTTACTAGTGGAAGAAAAATTTATGTCATAGAAATAAATGTAGCAAAATGTATATTCAAAATCATGAATGGATCTCATTACATAGAAGCACATTTACGGAGAATAAAGTAAAATTTGGAAATTCTTCCATAGAGATTTTAGAATGGAGACGTAACTTCATAATGAATGATGAAAAAAATTCTATCAGCAATGCGAAAAAAAAAAAAAAAACAACCATAGAATCCCGAGGGTATAGCCTCTAGTTATAGTAAGTGAAAACCAAGTACTCAATTACTAGCCACAGAATTTTTTTTTTGTTCAGTTTTGTCCGGGGCTGGATTTCAACCCATCACCTCCTGTGTATGGGGCCGGAGCCCTAATCCTTTGAGCCACAGGCACTGCCCGAGTCACAGAATATTTGACAAGTATCTCTTCAACAAGATAATCAGTACATAGGTGATACAATTTATCTAGATTTAAGTAACACTGTATTGGGGACTAGATATGACTTATTTGGAAATGTTTTAGAACATATGCATACTATTAACTAAAATAAAGGTATTTTCTTTTCTAGTTTATGGTCATAGGACAGTGTTTTTAGATCTCTTTTTTAATCTCACAGTACACTTGAAACTGTAGTTAAATTTCCATGGCATACATAAACACTGTTGATTAAAAAAAAAAAAAAAAGACTTACAAAAAAGAATGTGCTTACTGTGTTTTGAACTTCTTTCAAAAATAAGTTAATTAATGATCTTTTAAAACTTTCACTGCACATCTACAATCCTTTCACCGCACAACAGTGTCTTGTGGTGCGCTAGTTGAAAATCACGGCCATAGAGATATGAACTATGAGCTCACACTTAACTATTTTTTTTTTTTTTGAGACAGAGCCTCAAGCTGTCACCTTGGATAGAGTGCTGTCGCATCACAGCTCACAGCAACCTCCAATTCCTGGGCTCAAGCGAGTCTCTTGCCTCCCCCTCCCAAGTAGCTGGGACTACAGGCGCCCGCCACAACGCCCGGCCATTTTTTTGCTTGCAGCTGTCATTGTTGTTTGCCAGGCCCCAGGCTGGATTTGAACCCGCCAGCTCAGGTGTACGTGACTGGCGCCTTAGCCCGTTGAGCCACAGGCGCCGAGCCTTAACTATTTTTTTTTTAAGTTTACTCAATTCTAAAAATATACTTTATAAACCCATTTCTTTCAACAGCCGTTTCATGGCCTGTTTTACATCTTTGTTCCGCAAGCTGTAGATGATGGGATTCAGCATGGGAATCACGATGGTGTAAAATACGGACACTATCATGTCGTGGTGTGAAGCGTAGCTGGAGCTGGGTCTCATATAACTGAAGAGGATGGTCCCGTGGTAAATCGTCACTCCAGTTAGGTGACAGCCGCATGTAGAGAAGACTTTTCGTCTCCCTTCAACAGAACGCATTTTCAGAATTGCCAACAGAATGAAACCGTAAGAGATCAGGACAATCAGGACGGTGACTATCTCAATGGAGCCCACCAAGTAGAAGAGAAGGAGCTGGTTTGTGTGAGTGTCGGAACAGGAAATAGCAAGAAGAGGAGGGATGTCACAAAAGATGTGTCTAATCTCATTGGATCCACAGAAGGAGAGGCTGAACGTAGCCACAGTGTGGACAGTAGCGTGTAAAATGCCACAGACGTAGGAGGCGGTGATGAGCGGCACGTAGACTCTGGGTGCCATGCTCACTGCATACAGGAGGGGGCTGTAGATGGCTGCGTAGCGGTCATACGCCATCGCAGCCAACAGAAAGCATTCCGTGGTCCCTAAAGTAACAAAGAGAAGCATCTGTGCTGCACAGCCAACAAACGAAATGGCTTTGTTCTCTGCCAGGAAATTGACCAGCATTTTGGGGGTGACGACGGTAGAATAGCAGGCGTCCAAGAGTGATAAAGCGCTCAGAAAGTAGTACATGGGGGTGTGGAGCCGGGAATCCACAATGACCAGTACGACCAGTCCCAAATTTCCTATCAGAGTGAACAGATAGATTGCCAAAAACAATAAAAATAGGAAGACTTGCAGCTCAAAATC
>CAUYON010091445.1:0-30048 GCA_963573935.1 Arctocebus calabarensis
ACTGGGAGAGAAACGGAGAGAGCTTCTCTCTCCCCACTAGAATTTTCTCCCTCTAACAGATGCCTTAATGTTTTCTGTATTCTTTTCTTTCTTTTCTGTGAATAAATTCTGTCTTACAAAAATAAAAATTAAAAAAAAAAAGAATTTGTTAGATAGCATTGCTCTTGTAGTTGTGTCCCCGAACCCAAAAGTAAACACTTCTTAATAAATCTTGACACTGATACCCAACTACATTCTCTAGTGGATAATTAATAGATGATCTGTAGTCATTTTGAGAGAAAAGCAATTATTACTAGGAACCAAAATGGGTTCACTAGAGTAGATGTTAGTTCAAACGAATCTCACATGTTTCCTAAGAAAGTGACTGATTGGGTCAATTAGAAGATACTAATCTGGAAATGAGAATTGAAAGAATTATTTTACATTAGCCTAGAGTAGTAAATGACTCAAGGGAAGTGCCATCAAAGTCTATCATAGGAGTTAAAATCATTGAACATTACTGCACCCTTCAAATCTCAGCTTAGGGGACTCTCAAGAAAACCTCTCTGATCACTCAAGTTTAGTAACTCCCCTTCTGTATGTTCTTATAGCTTATTTGTTTATCCACTGTCATGGAATTTGCTAGAATGTATTATGATTGCTTGTTTAATTGCCCACCTCCCCAGTGGAGTATAAGATCCACAGGGCAAAGACCAAATCTATCTTTTTTACTATTTTATTTCCAGGGTCTAAAACTGTACCCCATACATGGATAGTGCTCTATAAAAACTTACCAGTGGAATTAATGAGTAAATAAAAGAAGCAACAGCTTGAGGCTCTGTCTCAAAAAAATAAAATAAAATAAAATAAAAAAAGAATAAAAAATATTCATATGTTACAGAAATGTATATTTACTTCAATATGCATATTAGGGAGAACCTTCTTACACCTGTTCCTTCAAAAGTCATAAATTCCTCATTCCCAAAGGATTCAAGAGGAAGCTGAAAACCAGATTGTCCACACGGTATTTTGTACAATGGAACGGAAGTTCAATTAGAAAGCCTCTAAATTCCATCTCTCTTTACTCTAGACTCTACTCTAGATCTTCTATTATCAAATGGAATCACTTCTCAAGAAAAATAAAAACCCACAGCCCCCAAATTCCTGAGGCAACATAGCTCTGCTAAGTAGCGAGCTCCTGAAAGCTGGTTTTATTCCCTTGGCCTCTCCTACCTTACCTAAAACAGGGCTTTATCCAAGCTACAGTTATGATAAGAAACATTGATAAATAAAGAGCTACAATAAATGTAGGTTGTTTCTGAAGTAAAATGAACAATGGAGATACCCAGTCCAAACATCTTGTTTCAAAGAAGGAAGCATGGTCCTGAAGGTTGAGGTGACTTCTCTAAAATTATCAAGTTATTTGGGAACAGAACCCAGACAGTTTACTAATATTTCTACCCATCTAGGTGGCCTTGAGGACTCTTTGCAGAAACAATTGAAGGCACAAAATCCTGGGACTCAGGACAACTAGGCCATCTGAGGACACTGTAAGCATCTATAGTGAAAAACCACAGAATCAAGTCATCACTGCAGTAACTCCAAGAAGGATGCTGCCAGAAACAGAAGAGACAGTACAAATTATTAAAACCAGAAGAAAAAGTTGGGCATGGCGGCTCATACCTGTATTCCCAGCACTCTGGGAGGCAGAAGTGGGTGGATTGCCTAAATTCACAGGTTCAAGACCAGCCTGAGCAAGGGCGAGACCTTGTCTCTAAAAAATAGCCAAGCATTGTGGCAGGCACCTGTAGTCCCTTCTACTTGGGAGGCTGAAAAAACAGAATCGCTTGAGCCCAAGAGTTTGAGGTTGCTGTGAGCTATGACACCAGGGCACTCTACTGAGGGCAACAAACTAAGACCCTGTCTCAAAAAAAATTTTTTGAGGAAAAGTAAATCACCTCTTATTTCATTCACTGAATATGTATTATTGCATTTCCTAAAGAAAACTATGGAAAGAAAAGATAATAACAACAAAAACATATTTTTAAGGTTCATGGAAGCACATAACCCAAGAACACAGTCTGAATTGTACTTAAAGGGTTGAGCTAACTCATTAAAATTAAGTTTCTGTTATTCCACAATGTAAAGAAAACTGAACAAACAACTGATATTTAGGTTGCCTTGGTCACATAAGAATACAAATATAGGTGGTAATGAAGGGGATTTTTAGCCTGTTTCTCTACATTTATTATATTCTGTTTTTTTTTTATATAATGTTGTATATATGTGAATTTTTAAGGCCTTTCTTATTTTTGTTGGTGGTTTATATTAATCCAAATCGCCACAAAATCCCTGAGACTTTTCCCTCATATCCAAAGTGCATAGGTCCAGAGTCAAAAGGAGTTTTACCCAGCAGCATTTCCTAGGATGACAGGTGCTGTGTTTGCTCTTGTTGAAAAGTTTATTGGAGTAACAGCTAAACTTCTGCATCTGTTCATTCAAAAGACATTCCGAGAGTGCCCATTGCATGGCAGCCACTTTGATGACATGGATTGTGAAGTGCAGCCCGCTGCGCTGAAGCAGACCAGAACCAAGAACCAGATACTGTGGCCATTGCTTCATTAGAGATGGGTCGGTTTTATGGAGTCCAAACAAGCAGCAACAGGGCTCGCCAGAGGAAATAATGCTAGACAGGAATCTTGAAGTAGAAGTGAACTGGCTAGCAAGGGATCAGCATGACTCAGACAGATGGAAGAGCATTTGCAAAGGCATAGTCAGGGCAGGAACTGCAGAGAGCCTTGTATGGCCAAAGTTTGTGGTTCATTTAAAGGAAGGGCTTTCACCACTCTGGTCTCTCCCCTCTTTATCCTCGCTGTCATGCCTTCTCCCAGGCTTCCGTCAATGGCCTCTGGAGGTATTACAATAAATTTCTGGCTGTGCTCCATCCTGCCAATCTTCCATTCCACTTTCAATCCATCCTCCAAACTTCAACAGATTTAACTTTCCAGAATACAAACTGATCATGTCATTCTCCAGTTTCGTCTTTCCCTGTGAGACTAAGTCCATGTTTCTTAGTGCAGAGCATAAACATTTGCAATCTGGCCTGTTGCCTTTCTAATTTGATCTCCTGTCCATTCCCACCTCACAACTTAACATGCAGGGCTGTAATCTGTGAGTGCATGTGTGCGCCCCTCACACCTCTGATACATACATCGCATTTCCTCTGCCTGCTGTACCATTTAACAGAGAGAGATTCAACTCATTTTCAGTGAAGCCTACTCCCACATGCCTACAAAGTTCTTCCTCCATCTTCCCATAGTCCATTGCATAAATCTCTATTATATCAATTTGCATATTGTATTGGGTCTCTTTCTGGGTAATTTCCCAACCTGAGGGAGTAATCGTACACGTATCTCAGTTTTCTTTGATTTACCAATACTCTTCAGAGCTACTCTGGACCTGGCAAACAACAGGTACCTGATGTTTATTGAATTAATCAATGAGCCACGATTTCCTTACATTATAATTAAAAACCCTCTAGTCTGGCTTTTTATTTAAACCTACCATCACTATATATGCAAACACGGAAAACATGTTTCATCTCACCCCTTTGTTTTACACCTCCTGAAGACACTGCCTCACCTGTCAACTACCTATTTATTCCAAACTGAGGTCTCCAAAAGCAACAGACAGGTCTCCGACTCAGTGAGGACTCAAATGGTTTGAAACCTCCTTCTAGTAAACAGTTGCAACAACTTCATGAGGAATAACCTATGTACCGTGATATACGTACACCATGGAATACTACTCAGCTGTAAAAAAGATGGAGACTTTACATCTTTTATATTAACCTGGATGAAGTCATAACACATTTTTCTTAGTAAAGTATCACAAGAATGGAAAAGCAAATGTCCAATGTACTCAATACTAATACGAAGCCAGCAGATGAACTAATACAAGAGAAAAACTCTTGTATTAAAACTCCACACAAGAGAAAAACTCAAGTCAAGTTGGGGGGAAGGGAGAGAAAGAAGAGAGGAGAGACGGGAGGGGCTTGGTATGGTCCCACAGAACTGGCGTGACCAAAGGGTACATGGCACACACCTCATGGGTGTGGGACTACCATAGGGATCTTACCTAACAAATGCAAACATCATAACCTGATCTTTTGTACTCTCATATTAATCTGAAATTTTTTTAAAAAAGAAATAACCTGTGCACTTTTTAAACATTGGATGGAATTTGAATGTAAAAATGAAAGTTACTAATTTGAAAGCCCATGGCACAATGTTTCCACAAACACAAAAAAATGCTTTGAGATAATGTCTTAAAATTCAGTTCTTCTTGCCCTGGTAGAAGCTAATATGTGTAAATGGAAAACCATAAGGGGTCTGTATGCTGTTGTTCCCCCAGAAGAGGGAAGGGACATTTGTTCATTTTATGGAGAATCAGCAGGACCAGATCACACTGGACTTCCTGTCCCTTTGTGTGAACTGACCCAGGACCTCCTGATTGTCCAAGAGAACAGATGTCAGGGAAGGGAAGAATTTATATGCGATTCCTGTTAGAAAATTTAATTCTGAAGTTCAAATCCTAATCTCACAGCTGTTTCTCAGAAGGTGGAAAAATACGTTGAGGCATTGATGGTCCAAAAGATTGAGTGGCTTCTGTAAAAGGTACATTCAATCTTGCAGAAGGAAATATACATATATATATGAAGGGGAAATTAATGTACTATTTGAAGGTAATCAGCCTTTCCACAATTATTTCATGGTCATGGATTTTGTGTTGATGCTGGTTAATTAGCCAAATATGAATTATATATGTATATTTTAAGTAAGTGTGCATGCATATTAAAGAGTTTTTCCCTTTATTTCATTATGAAGCAACTCATTTGATGTGGCTCTGCATAAAGCTCTAATATACATCAAAAAGCAATCAACAAACTCTTTGAGTACATCAAGCAGGATAATTTAGATGGTTTTTAATCATGATTATGAAAATATAATTAGGTGGTTTCATGTTTGTTGTTGAGTACATGTAAGGGAAAGTGATTCTCCAAATACAAAATGTAGGCAATATTACACAAAACCACAAGAGAACAGCGTGCATGAAGCAGGAGTGTGTGCACACATGTACGCATCCCCACATGCATGCATGCACACACAGAAACCACTGGCCCCTTTCTTCAACATATCAGCATCTCTCATATTTAAAAAGAATGTCATTTTTTCCAAAATGTCAAAAACATCGTATTTAATGAGCTGATTATATAGAAGCAGGTTTGAAAAGTGCCTCCCTTTCATGTCATCATAAACCTTAGCTGTTGTCAGCAATTTAAAACAAATCTTCCCTGCCATGGCCCCTACAGAAAAAAAGCAGGGACAGTCATCAGTGCTGAAGCAGCTCGTGTGTCATTAGTGACCACTGGGAACCAGCGCAGTCATGGGATCTGCACAGCTAAATGATTGTGCACACGTGGCCTTTTCTAATCCATTTGAAATAAACCTGATATTTATCTATCTCCAATCACCAAGTGTAGAAGCCAAAAGGACCGGCAAGTTCTGGTGCAGGAGGATGAATGACACGCAAGCAAACCGCTGTCTCATGCCGCACTACCCAGGCATCTCCCACGATGCCAGGAGAGACGACAAGAGGGACTCCGTTCCCCCCACTCCCAGGGGCATCTGTCCCCCAGAGTTCTCGGGTAGTCCCTTCCAAGCCACATTTTGGTTTTTCCCCTGTGCAGACAAAGTTGATTACTGGCCCTGTTAGAAAAATCATCCTTCCTAGTCCATCTCGGAAATCACATCTGAGAGCCTGGGGTTGCACTTGGAAGTAATTTGGTCACCAGCAAGCTGGCCCCTTTGTTGGGAAATTCAAAGAGCTGCAGCACCATAACTTTAACGAAGCCACAATTAGAGTGGCTTTCTTCCAGCACCATGTGCAACCTGTTTTACCACACAAATACAAAGTTGCTGTCTGTGCACACAATTTTAGCATTTCTAGTTTTTATGCCATCTTACTTACAAGAAACTCCCAGCTGTTATAATTTGTTTCATCCATAGCTTTCTTGTAGCACCAGCCTTTGTTCCTTTTTCTCGGTGCCAGGAACTTGCTGGGTTTCACCTGATGTGATTTGTCCAGGCATTAATAATGCATCTTCAAGATGCAAGATGCATGAATTCCTTTAGTAACAGATCTGCTGGCAGAGGGCTGCATTGTATTGTACAGCTTCACTGCAAAAAGGGAAGGCAAGGGGACAAAGGGAAGGTCATCGTCCTCGGGAGTGAGGGTGTTGGTTGTTTCAGAAGGTCACCCCAACCAGCGTGTGGTCAAGGCAGGGGCATGCTGAGAATAATAGTATTAGACCAACAATTCCTTTAAAAAAAAAATAGCTCTTGCCAAATCTGCAGCACGTCCCCATAGATGAAAGAGTGTTACACACAAAGACGACAGTTCAAGAAGTCCAGGGCGCCTGGCTGTCCTCATATCTTACTTGGTACCCAGGGCTACTTCTTTCCAGAGGTCCTGAATCTCCCTTTGGCCCTTGGTGCTCACTCCAGCTACTTTCTCAGCAGCTTCGAGGTGACTGTTGTTATTGTTACCCATATGCATTTTTTTAATCATCTTACATTTGTGAAGAGCTTGTATTTTCAAGCTGCTTTATAATCATTAATAAATGATTTCTCATAATTATCCTGAAAAGTAGGGCAGAGTTCTTTTCTCGTTGTTCTTTTCTCAAGAGAAGACGTGCAGAGAAGTCACGATGGGAGAAGCTCCCAGGGAGAATGTGCTGCAGAGCTGGAATCAGGACACATGGAGAGGGACACCCTACCTCCTCATCCAAGCCGCTGCCTCTGCAAAGGTAACGTGAACAAACGCAGGACCAGGTTGGATGTAATCAGGGTGCTCAGTGGACACATTCATAAACCCTGCAGCGAGATATTCCTGCTTCAGATGGCTGGGTTTTGAACTCAGGCTATCATCAGAAATACCACCTGGCTCCCCCATCATAGATTTTTCTTAAAAAACAATGAATTTACTGCATAATGATGACATCAAAAGTTCAACCATGGAAATGGTAGCTTGTGCAGATGACCACTGCACGTCCAGTCTCTAGGAGGACTCCTGACAAGATGTGTCCATCCACAGCCCAACTGCACCCTCCCTGTGGTCCTTCCAGTGGGCTCACCTGCCTCCTCCTCCCACTCTCGCCACTGCCCACCTCTCACCCCATCCCCTAAAAAAAATTTCATTTAATCAATACCATTTGCTTTCAGGGCAGCTCTCCTTTACTGCTGTTCCATCTCTGTCTGGGTTACCATAGCAACTATTCTCCGAACAGTGTGATACCCAGTTGGTACAGTGCAGCCCCATCACGTGACTGACTATCTGCCTCTACTTTAATCATTGCTGGAGGGAACACTCAAAAAGTGGCTGCTTCCTGCTTCCTGTTGCAGTCCACCAGACTGCCCTCATGTTTTACATTTCCTCCCTCAACCTAGAAAACATGTGTTAATTGTGCTGACTTTCAAAGCAGAGAAGAGGGAAGGCTGCAGGGGTGGGTGAGAGTACCCAGACTGCTAGAATTAGCAGAACCTTCTAGGCCCCACAGCCACATTCTTCTTTTTCCCTGTGGAGAGGCTCTGGGGTTTAGCAGGCCCCCTTTCTAAGATCTTAATTGTAGAGGAAAAGATGTGTCTGACCTCATCCAAGCCTGAGATCCATCTTCCAGTGGCCCCGTGACCTCCAAGTACTCATCTCCATCATGCGGCCATTTGGGCGGCCCCCTACAAAGCAAGAGCAGGAACTTGGGACTCTCAGGAGCCTCTCTTGCTGCAGCTTTGAGGGGTCTGTTTAAATCACATTATAAACCTAATGAAACACAGCTAATGAAGCACAGATGTCCTATCAGATTTGGAGCTCTAAGTCCCCGTAAAAGCCCAGTAAAAATAAATGAAAGGAGCCTTGTATCCATGGAAATGGGCAGCTCACATGGTAATCCTTCCCCTCACCCATTTATGAGTTCATTACCATTTCTAATTCCAGGGCTTCTGAAAGCATTTGTGGCTTCTGGGTCAGTCATTTCCTGGAAACTCGTTGCAGGCTGGGCTCCAATGCCCCTGGCTTGACCTCTTTGCTCAGAGACATGGCAGAGTGGAGAGGTGTATGTGGTCACCAGTTGCACAAAACTCCTGGTTATTTTTTATCTTTCTAAGACGCTGGGATGAATCTAGAGTCCTGCCCCTTCCTGGGACCTAGTAGCGGGTCCTCTATGACCAGATTTCTGTGTCTTTTAGGAATAGCAACAGGGAATTGATAAGGAGTGGTCTGATACCAAAGAGTTCTTCCATCACCGGGTCAAGTACACTCCACAGTCATTCCTCCTTCAGATTTAGACAACACTCCCTCATCCAATAGACATGCCTTCAGCCGCTATTGCTGCGGTTACTATGATTTGACAAGGTCATGAAGGGAAGTGACAGAAGGAGGGTGATATTATTGGGAAACAGGGTTAGACTGAACCCAGAGTTCAAGGCCCTCCCTCGAATAACAGAAGTGAACAGGACACTTGGGAGTATCTTGGAAGTTCCATGACGGCATTGGTTGTCCAATTGTAGAGGGACAACCCTCTACAATTCGTCTAAGAGAAGAGAGACGTGCTACAAGAAGAGGAAGAAGGCGCACAGAGCAC
Organism: Arctocebus calabarensis; assembly: GCA_963573935.1. Classification (NCBI taxonomy): domain Eukaryota; kingdom Metazoa; phylum Chordata; class Mammalia; order Primates; family Lorisidae; genus Arctocebus; species Arctocebus calabarensis. The sequence goes on from CAUYON010091445.1 coordinate 8,678, forward strand.
CCTCAGAAACAAACCTGGCTCCCTCGCAGGGTCAGCTTGATGAGAATAACCAAGCAGCTTCTTTGGGGTGTAAGACAAGCTATAATATGCTGGGCCCCCACTGTGGTCAGAGGCCTTGTTTCCCCTGATAGTCTTCTGCTGGGCGGTGCTCGTTCCCTTCCTTATGTGTTTATTCAGAACAGTAGCAGTATGTACTGAAGCCAGAGTGGTTCTCTCTAGGAGATTCTTTGGGGACAGTTCTCTACATGTTTTATTTTTGAGATTCTTAAATTTTGAATTTTGAAGTCTTAAATTTCCAAAGATGTCTTCTGGAGGAAAGAATACACGTTCTCAATTTAAAAGTAAATATCTGAAGAAGGAGGGAGGGCTGGGGAAAGGAAGAGCATAGAGAGGGAAGGAGAGAGAGGGGTGGGGCCTTGGTGTGTGCCACACCTTCTAGGGGCAGGACACGATTGTAAGAGGGACTTTACCCAAAAAACACAATCAGTGGAACCTCGTTTCTTGTACCCTCAATGAATCCCCAACAATAAGTTTAAAAAAACAAGTAAATACCTGAATGTCAATAATACCTTGCGTTAAAGTCCCCCCCCTTGAAATAATTGATTGTCCTCTGTCAATCAGCCCTATTTCTCATTTGAGAATGAGAAATGTTATAAATGAGGAAACTGAGGCAGAAGGCAATAGAGAGAATCTGCTGGGAGGGGAGGGTCAGTGTTGAGGCTTCTAACAATAATTTCAGACCCCAAGTAAGAAAGCTATCAGCCCCAGACATTTTCCCAAAACAATCAATTCTTGTCCATCTTAATGGCTGAAAAATAAATGCTCTGTAAAAATGGTCCAAGAAATTAAAGCTTAGGCTTGTGATTATTACAGTGATTTGTCAGCGGTAGTGTATGATTTTGGTAAGAGTCCCAGCTGTATTAACAAGAGAATAGGAGTGTAGTTCATTTGTCATCCACCTAATAGAGATAGCCTTGCCTCACCAAAGAAGGAGCTAAAAAGAAGTGATACAGCATCAGTGATGGGGCCACATAAGTGACTTCACAGAAAATGATTTAATCCTTTCACTGCCTGCTAACTCAAGAGATTTTTACCACTGATTTATAGGAACAACTGTCTGAACTGTCAGAAATAGAAACTCCCCTGAAAAAAAAAAAACAAAAAAAAAAGGAAAAGTCATGTGGGCAGCTGAGACCATTTACCTCCTCACACTACCATCTGACTCCGGGCAGACGAAGTGGGAAATGTGTCACAAAAACTAAACACAGTGGCCCGTGTGTGTTGGCAGGGAAAGTGTTGAAAGAGCTGACTGCTTATGATGATAAAATGTATGGTGTGCTTCCTGGACCAACAACCTGTTGTTCAGAACTTTCTTCTCCCTGTCAAGACAAAGTAGCAACCTAATCCCCAGGCAAAGCTGGCGAGCAGCTGACCTGGCATTCTGCCGCTCACTCTGTTTTTCCTTTCTAATCAGCTGTCTTCTTCCCCTCCTTAGTCTCTCACATAACTCACCCTCTGTTGCTCTTAGTAACACGTTTCAGGCAGAGTAGATCGGCCCAAATTTGTCGAACATTTTACCTATTGAAGATGCTTAAAATAGGACAACCTTCTGAACATTTTCTAAAATGGGATAAAAACCATCATATTTGATTCCTTCCCTCCCTCCTTCCTTCCTTCCTTCCTTCCTTCCTTCCCTCCCTCCCTTCCTTGCTTCCTTTCTTTCTTTCTTCCCTCCTTCTTTCCTCCCTCCCTTCATTCCTGCCTTTCCTCCCTCCCTCCCACCTTCCTTCCTTCCTCATTCCTTCATTCTTTCCCAGAACCAAACATCCTAACTAACTTCCTTCATTCCTTTCTTCCTTCCTTCCTTTCTTCCTTTCTTCTTTCCTCCCCTCCTTCCTTTCTTCCTTTCTTCCTTCCTTCTTTCCCTCCTTCCTTCCTTTCTTTGTTCCTTCCTTCACTCCCTCCCACCTTCCTTCCCTTCCTCCCTTCCTTTCTTTCTTCCTTCTGTCCCTCCTTCTTTCCTCCCTCCCTTCATTCCTTCCTTCTCTCCCTCCCACCCTCCTTCCTTTTTCCCTTCCTTTCTTTGTTCCTTCCTTCCCTCCCTCCCACCTTCCTTCCTTCCTCCTTCCTTCTTTCTTTCCCACCTTCTTTCCTTCCCTCCTTTCTTCCTTCCTCCCCTCCTTCCTTTCTTCCTTCCTCCTTCCTTATTTCTTTCCCTCCTTCCTTCCTTCTTTCCCTCCCTCCTTCCTTCATCCTTCTTTCTTTCCCTCCTTTCTTCCTTCCTTCCTTCCTTTCTCCCCTCCTTCCTTTCTTCCTTACTCCTTCCTTCCTTTCTCCCTTCTTTCCTTCCTTTCTTTGTTCCCTCCCTCCTTCCTTCCTTCCTTCCTTCCTTCCTTCCTTCCTTCCTTCCTTCCTTCCTTTTTCTTTCCTTTCCCCTGTTGCCCAGGCTTAGAACACAGTAACTCTTTGTGGCTCTCTGCAAACTTGACTTCTCTGGGCTCCATCAATCCTCCCTCCTCAGCCTCCCAAGTAGCCGGGAATACCTACAGGCATGAACCCTCAGGCCCAAATAATTTTTTTTTTGTAGAGAAGGGGGTGTCTCCCCCATTGAACGCCTGGCCTCAAGCAATCCTCTCACCATCTTGGCCTCCCAAATTGCTGGGATTACAGGTGACAGCCACCACACCCAGCCTCCAAAATGTTTGAATTCTTTTTAAGCAAATTTAAGAAACTATTGACGTGATAAACAGAGAGATTTCCTGTACATAACAGAGTGGACACATGAGAATGAAAGAGTTGAGCATTTTAAGTTTCAGAGTTCCAAGATTTAACCCTTGTTCTCACTGACTACCCCAGCCCAGTGGGCAGGTGAGTGATGTGAAAGACAGCCAGGCAGGGAGGAGAAACCCACAGCCTCAGTCCCCTCTTCTCATTCATGCTCTGCCTAAAGTTAACAGCAGGTGGGCAGACTCACCTTTCAGCAATACAAATAAGGTACTATGTGGCACTTTAGAACAAAGTCCTCGGGAATATACCCATATCTGAAAGTTCTGCATCTTAACATAAATAGAAGATCGTGATTCTGTTCTATACAAAGTATGTTTCATGGCACTTTGACATCTTTTTTCTTGAGTGTGTCTTCGAGATCCTACAGGGTAAAGAAAGCATTTCACAGATGAGGGACCAGAGGTGACCAGTGCTTGACGGCTCCACAGAAAGCAGGGGCAAGGACTCTAGCTTTACCGACGCCTGACCTCTGCTTTCTGTGCTGCCACGTTTCTCTGCAATTTCATTCTCCAATAATAGATTAGTTTTAAACGTTACCCAATGTCCCCATTTCTTCAAGAAAAATACAATTAATATATAATCAAGTAAGTAAAATGGCAGATTCCCCAAAACTATAACTTGAAACTATAGCACATATTCTTGGATTAGAGATAAAATTACTCCTTGTTTTCTTCAAAAGGTGTAAGTAAATTTTATAGCCGAATAATTTTAAAAATTCACTGAATAATTTAATCCAAATCACTGTATAATCACACGAATCCTGGGCTTCAAGCCCTGGGTTTTACTTCTGATTCTACTCCTGTGCCATCTCTGGGTGTCAATTTTCTCCTTTGTAAAATAAGGGGATTAGCCTAATTTATTAGTAAGGTACCTTTCTTCAAGTGTATATTTTATGAATCTATAATCTGTCCTTTAGGATATTAGGCTTTCTTCACAAATGCTGTATAAATAATAATCCTGCTTCATTTTCTCCACTAAGAAAGAGTGAGCAGAGCTCTTTTCTCCTTCCCCTCTCAAGAGCTTTCTGGAGATCAGGTTTCAGCAGAGGCCTGTGGCTGTGTGCAGGGCTTCCTGATTTATTTTGAAGACCCAGAGGCCCTAAAGGGAAATCAACCAGAGCAGGAGGTGGAGAAAACCAGTACCTAAAAATGAGTGGAAACTCTCCGGGCACACTTCCCTTCCAGGGAGTGTCCCTGTGCCCTCTCCCAAGGAGTCTACAAAGGACTCTGCATCAGCAGCCAGGTGACCTCTGACCTCTCTGCAAGAACTCTGCACTTGAGCTGGTGTGATGCCTACACACCAAGTGCACAGGCAGGGAAAAGATTATCTCAGCTGTGCGCCAGGAAAGACAACTTTCCAGACACACAAAGCAAATCATGTCCCTCTACCTACAATGTTACAGGAATAATGAGGGAACTGATGAGGTGGGCATTATCACACACCATGCCTCCAAAAGTGCCATCTACTAGCCTAGTGACAGTGATGATGATGATGACAACAGACGCCATAGCAGTAGCAATAGATATAAACCAATATTTATATGATTAATCAAGGAAGTGTTTTATCAACCAAAACCATTAAAATATCTCTGGCAGAACTTTTTCCTCCATCATCATGTTTGCCATGATAAACCCACTCTCGCCATTACTCTGAGACTCTTCCTAAGAAAAACATGGAAATGTGCCATCTTGCTGTTTTGCTTTCTCCTATCAATCTGTCCCACAAGTTTATTGATCACTTTCTCTGTGTCAGGTACTCAGATAACAATGAAAGAAGGGAAGACAAAAACCCACAGCATCAGCACTCAGAGATCATGCCGCCTAGGAGGGAAACTGACATCAACAGCCACGTAAGTTCTTGATAAGATTCTACAGATGAGAGTGATGGCTCAGAGGTGAGAACTCGGACAGAGATTCATTTGAGAAAGAGAAAAAGAAAAAACAGGTTGCCCTTTAAAAAATAAACTGATTATACTGTGGTTAATATGTTAGCATAGCAGTATTCCCAGATAGTTTTTTGTTTGTTGAGAGGTTGAGCTTTGGGGGGTCAGAGTTAATACTTTCAATGAAATATTTTATAACAGTGAAATTGCTTTCTTTTTTGTCTTGTGATTTTTTTTTTGAGGTGAAGTTTAAGTTTTTGTGTGAGTAGTGAAGTACTATTATACCTATCTTGAGTGTCTTGCTTATACCTTTGTTTAATTCTTAATAAACTGTTCAAAAAAATATAAAATAATAAAATGGGGTTTATGGTCAAAAATATTTGACAGAAACTGAATTTCACTGTAGAAGTTAACATGTATCATCATTTTAAAGACTTTGCTCTGTCTTCCTGTATTACTTTATTTATGATCTTTATATCATGGCTGCAAAGTCTGGCATGATCTCGTCTCTGAGCACATCTTGCCATTCTCCTTTCTAAACTACCTAGGAATTTTATTCTCTCTCTGCCTTAGTATTTGCCAAAGCTTTGAAGGTTAAGTACAACCACATCTTAAACTGAAGTGCAAAACATCTGATATGAGACCTGCCGGAGGAGTCTAGTTTGGTCAGCCTGCCTGTCAGCATTGGTGATCATAGTCCAAACCCATAGGAAAGTGTGGGTTAAAGCCTTAAGACTGAAGCTTCTTTTGGAAAGGATTAGTGAGGCACTAAGAATTTTACCCCCTTCCCACAATGAGACAGGGGAGAAAAGTGTTTGTTCCCAGAGGAACCAAAGACTAATAGAAAATTCAACAGCCACTGCATCTTCTGGTAGGATGCAGAGGTGGAACTAGGAAGTGGTAAGAGTATGACCAAGCCATGCTGAGATGCTCAAGCCTGAGTCAGTTCACCATTAAGAGAGGGAAGGAGAAGATCTCCAAAACGCTGATTTCTCAGTAACTGAAATGAGTCTGTTTCTGCAATTCAGATAAACAGAAAAAAAAAAAAAAAAATCTTTGGGTCCTGTCTAAGAATAAAACTCAGGGGTAAAAAAAGAATCATACTGAAAGAACAGTTTGAAGAACTTGGGGGAAAGGTGACAGTGGCTTTATATTTGCGAACTGCAGAGTAGAATATGTTCTGATGATTATGTTTTTTGGGGAAAGGCTTGTTTTCTTAAGTCTTTCAGCATGGAAGATACAGAGGCCACCACACTGGACTTTCTGAAATGCTTGTAGTCTCGGGGGTCTCTGCACATACTCACACCGACTGGAGGGCTCCACCTTCCTTCTCCTGCCCTGCTTGTCTAATCATCCCCTACCTGGTTAGTACACTTTAATCTTACTGTAAGTCCCTGGGAAGGACTTCATCCATCCTCCTCCTCTCCAGTCTAATCAGGCTATCATGTTATTCATTCTCATATGGCTCTGCGGTTTTTGCTTATAATATTTATCAAGTATTTATATTTCCATCAAACAGTCTTCAAGGGTATTATATTCTAAGTAAATTATGCCAGGAAAAACATGTTAAAGTACTTAATCACTACTAATAAATGATAGCCTACATTTACTGTATATGTAAAGTATTAGTCATTAATGAACCATGGAAAACAATCTTTATTTGTCCTTGAGACCAGACTGGAAAAAAACAGAGCAAATACGTAGACAATAGCCCAACCAAATGTAGTAAAATCTACACGGAACATTATTTCAAAAGTACAATTAGAAGGAACTCTGACTACGTAGTCCATCCCCATGTACAAGCCCAGAATAGAATTGGCATCCAATGAATCTCTGTTGTATTAATAAATGAATAAATTACCCAGATGAATGGAATACAAGTCCCACTTCTGTTTTGCTTGGTTTTGACCATCCAGGAAACTAAAGGCAAGCACCTTCTGATGACAAATGTGCTATTTATTAGTAATCAATAAGAAAGTCTACAACAAATTTGAATATACACTATAGGGGCAGTACTAAAAATTAACATTTGACCACTTACAGATGTTGTCTCATGTAAGCATTTTCTGAAATTGTTTTATTTCAAAGGTTGAAATTCCACTTGGGAAGCAGATGACGTAACCTGACTTGTCTTCTGTAGATCACCCACAGATTGAATACAATGTTTCCTCTATGATGGTAGATTTGATTTTGGGGAAAAAAGTCACCCAGTTTTAATCATACTGAATAAAGAAAGTTATCCAGTGAGGAAAGAAAGTGATTTGTGTGTTTATAAAATAATAACATTAGTTTCTAAAATGGTGCCTACCTTAACTAGAAGGATTTCCTCATGAGAAATCTATAGTAAGTTGCTGAGTGTTTTAAAGAATAGGAAAATTATAATATTGCTTTGGAACTTTATTGTGTTTAGTGTGCTTTAAAATTATATGAAGACCATTTAATAACACTTTCAATTCTAAATGTTAAACATTTCTGGAGTTAGTTTTTAATTTTACCTTGACTTCAAATCAATGGATTAATCAATGTGCTTAATATAACTTTTGATTTGTTTGTTTGTTCATTTGCTTCAGCATGGAAAATGAAGTTTAACTTTTAGATATTGGGAACTGATAAAGAACATGAATAAAGACACATCCAAAAGAGATGTAGACCTCTTTCCTTCCCACATAATTATAACTGTGAAGGAGTGTCCTCGACATTCAATTTCTTTATTGAATACCTCTTATCACTGCATTATTTCTTGCCCTGAAGTATGAATACGTCCAAAATGGTTTATAATGTAACATATTTTGGAAAGGTGAGAAATGGTTCCTTTAACATGATTGGTAAAGATGAATTTAGGACTCCATCCCTGGTTTCATAAACCTTTCAGGAAGTCTGATTGGAACTTTGATATAGTAGTATAATCTGATTCCAATAAATCCAGTTCTCAAAAGAGGAACATACGAAAACTCTCTAAAGAAATACTGCTTTTTTTCTGGCCTATTTGGCTTTCAGATCAAAGGTAAAACTCTAACAGATTTCTAGTCTAAAAGCTTTTCCTTAATCCTGTCCAATATTTTGATTTGAAAATCAAATTGGTTTATCACAGAGTAAGCTCAAACAGCAAATTGCCTTATTAAGCTGTTGTTATACCACTGAGTAACTAACAAGGGACTGGCCCATGTACTTTATGAATTGTGCCTGGCAACAACCAAGCTCAAATTTACATATACTGATGCCAACTGACATCTAATTCTGAGACAGTACATCAGAAAATTTTGGTTAAAATTTAGGCTTTGATTTTTATCACCAAGGTGGACTTATATCCCCTCTGAGCATGACTTTTCTTATCTATATAGAGTAACAACATGATTATTTTAAAATAGTATTTTGGGCCAGAAAATTTCTTAGTTGTGGGGACAGTCCTGTGCACTGTAAGGTGATAAGTGGCAGCTCTGGTCTCTGTCCACCAGATGCCAGTAACATGCTTCCAGAGGTGTGATAATGACAAATGTCCCTATATATTCCCAAATACTCCTTTGGGGATAACATTGCCCCTGATTGAGAAGTACTCTTCTAAAAGGTTGTTGTGAAGCTAGTTTAAATATGTACTAGCCCATGAGTGTCACTGTGCTAGGCCCTGAGACAGCATGGGGGTTGAAGGGTACACAGACAGGACTCAGTCATGGGGAACTTATATCCTGGGGAATTCAAGTGGATAATAAACACACAAATGTCCAGCCCATGTCTGGCATAGAATGCATACTCATTAAGAATTTGCTAACACATCTGTGCCTTCCAATAATAAAGAAATGCACTTGGCATTTGCATAGTCATTTACTGTGTTAAAGAAAAAGTATGAGAGACTGTGGTTTTGCACCAAGTTCCTTCAGTAGGTCTCACCAGAACAAACCGAAATGGAGTCATTTATGCTTAATGATGCATAACCAAACTGAAAATTTAAGAAAGCAGATAGATTCTCAAACAGACCAGTCTTTCCTGAAAACAGAAGATTCTCATCTAGTTGAGTCTGCAGGTAGGATTGCTTTAATCCTTACAAAAAAAAGTAACCTGGATTAACCTGCTATTAAACCAATTAGCTTCCCCCCTATTGCCCTGTTTCTTTCTCCTATACTTACACAATCTCCTGTTCTGCTGTTGTCTGTTTGGAACTTTCATTCTGTCTTGTAGAATGGAGACTACCCCATGCATGAATCATGAATAAAAGACCAGTTAGATATATAACTAAATTTGTTTTAATATTGGCTTTTGACAATTGAAATGAAAAAAATGAATAATGAATGAAAATGAATAATATCTAACATAATTATTTGGATGCCCACTGTTACATAAATCCTGGTAGCATACACTAAATGAGGAGAAAATTTTCTTCTGTACACTGTATCATCTCATAGGGCACTAGGGTAAGTAAACACTAATTTATAATTCAAGGCAGAACGTGGTGAGTGCCACCTGAGATCTTCCCTCAAAGTGCTAAGTGAAGTTCAAAGGTAGAAGAACTGACACCTAGTTAGGGCAGCCCAGGAAATGATAGCTGCAACTTCAGAGAGCCTTCGCAGAATTATATTCCACTGAGTCGCCAAGAGACAAAAATCAGTTTTTCTTGTTTGGTTTTAAGGCCTTTTATATTGTGCAAAATTACAGGCAAAGTGGCTTTGAATCTTTCACCATGTCTAAGCTAAAATAACAGATTAAAGACAATTTCAGAACATGGATTAGGAAAATTTAAAGTAGTTCATGTGTTTTAAACCTGTTTTATTTTTTCAGTGTCACAGGAGGATAATTTACAAAATGAAGTAGCTATAGACCATATTCCTAGAAGATAGATAAATAAATATATATTTACTTTTTACCTAGCATTGACTGTACCTAGCATTCATTCATGGCATCACTTCTCCCACACTCTCAACCCATGTGGTTTAGATGGAGCTACTATGAAGCCCTGATTCAAAGTTAGATGTATAATTCCAACCCCATGCCTAAGAATATTTCATGCTCCTGACCTTGGCAGTGAGTTTAGAAGAACATATAATCCCCAAGAAGGTTCTAATCACAGCTGACTCCATCGCATTTGCTCAATGTTTGGGGGAAATTATTCTCTTTTTTCCTAGAGTGGGACTATATATCTGGAAAGGCTGCCTGGAAATAAAGCCAACAGAGTGGAAAATGGAAGCAAATGTTGCAGAAAAATCAGCCTCCTGAAGACACACGGTTGGTGTAAAGTTTGGATACAGCACTGCCTGAACTGGAATTACTCCTTAAACTGTCTCATCATATGAAGCAATAAATGCCCATTTTGGTTTGACTGAAATTTCTATATTTTGCAACTGAAAGAGTTCCAATTCATAAATATCTTAATTACATAAAACATTTGTTTAAATAGGTTCCTTTTCAACATACTACAGCGTCAAGTTTTGATGAGATTCTAAACTTAAAAAATTAGAATGAATATTTATGACACTTAGTACTGTTAAATGAAAGAAACAGTGCCAATAAAGGGTGAAAATGAAATAAAATAAGCAACAAACTTCTCAAGCATTATAGATCAATTCAACAGAAATCCTTGAGACTGCAGCCCCCCCATACCTTGTACAATGTGAGAAATTAAGAGCATTTGTTTCCTCTGGTTTCTTCCTCTTTGACTGCACAGTTCAGTTAATAAATTTGCATGGTGCTTTCCATAGCCTGCATGATAATGATAATGACACTTGAACTGAAATGACCACATTAATTCTGCCTCAGCTTTTCTCATTTAAGATTCTTCACAGGCAAAACAATCCTAGGCCTTTTAGGAACTGATTTATCATCCTCTCTTACATGTCAATAGGCTATCCTTGCTGAAAAAGGTCTTTCCATCGTATCTTGCACTTGAATCCAAATCAAGTTTCATAGCTGCTTCTGCTGATGGGCTACTTATAACTTGGCTGCAAATCTGAAAAACACAAAAGATATGATTTGTGGTTTTGGAAACATCTCTATTTTTACATACTAGTTTTACATAGTAAAAGGCCAAGAAATAGGCAGAAAACGCTGCAAAATTTCATTTATCCTACATGAGTGGAATAGATTCCATTCTGATGGCAGCCAATCAATCATTTATGGAACTTGTACTGTTTTGTGCTGTGGGACATGGCAAGACAGGGGATTTAAAAGGATTGCATAATACATTGTTCTAGTCCTCAAAGGTATTAAAAGTAACTGAAAGAACAGAATTTGAGAGATGATTTGCCATTAAAATTGTCTGATTAATTGCAGTCTGTTAATGCTGTGTCTCAAAGCTAGTAACTGATGAACAGAGTAAGTGCCTTTCCCAAGCCTAGGAAAAAATAATGGAAAATTTCCACACTCAGCATTTAAAATGCTGCAATACAAAAAGGCTGAATGAAGAACATAAAATGGTGCCTTTGGGTTTTTTTATTCTCTCTCCTTCTTTTTCTGACACTCATTCATTCATGTCTCTTATTTATCTGATGCATTCATTAAGCAGCTAAGCATTTACAATGTACTGGGCACTGTGATAGCTCCTGGAGACTGCAAACAAAAATAAGAGCTTAAGACTTCCCTTCCCCTTGTGGCTGACTGGACCCCCTCTTGGTCAAGGTGATTCCCTAAAAGTGAATTCCATGAGAAAGGAGATCAGACATGCCTCATCATGCCTCCCCCCGTCCCCTTAGAGATGCCCTCTTTGACACATTAATAGGCCTAAGACTAAGTCAGACACACTTGCAGATCCTCAACATACAGAGCTAACCATGAGAGTTTGGCATATGACAGACCCTTATCTTTTTTTTTTTATTATTGAATCATAGTTGTGTACAATAGTTCAATCATGGGGTACAGTGTGCGGGCTTCATAGACAATCTAAAATATTTTCATCTGCTGGTTCGACATAACATTCATGAGATTTTCTCATTTACTGTGTCAAAACATTTGTGTTCTGTATTTAGTAGGTTTCTCCTGACCCTTCAAAGATGCACCTCAAATATGATCCCACCTTTTATCCTCTTCCCCCCACCCTCTCTCTCCTCTTCCCTCTGCCTCCCCTTTCCCCGTCTTCTTGTGCAATAATTGGGTTGTAGCCTTCACATGAAAGATATATCATCTAACTCCAGTAAGATTAGCCCACATGATGAAATCCCAAAACCAGAGTTGTTGGCATAGATGTGGAGAAAAGGGAACACTTCTACATTCCTAGTGGGTATGCAAACTAATACATCCCTTTTGGAAAGATGTTTGGAGAACACTCAGAGATCTAAAAATAGACTTGCAATTTGACCCTATAATTCTTGACTTGTTATATACCCAGAAGACCAAAAATCACATTATAATAAAGATATTTGTATCAAAATGTTTATTGCAGCCCAATTCATAATTGCTAAGTCATGGAAGAAGCCCAAGTGCCCATCAATACATGAATGGATTAATAAATTGTGGTACATGTATACCATGGAATATTATGCAACCTTAAAGAAAGATGGTGACTTTTCCTCTTTTATATTTACATGGATGGAGCTGGAACACATTCTCCTTAGCAAAATATCTCAAGAATGGAAGAAAAAGTATCCAATGTATACAGCCCTAATATGAAGACAGACCCTTATCTTAACCGCCTTCCTTTTTGCTGACTCCTAGTTTATTAGGCAGAACTTAACTCTTTCAGCCAATTGTCAGCCAAAGAATCTTTAAACCCACCTACAACCTGTGGGCCCCTGTTTTGAGATATGCCATCTTTCAGAGCCAAAGCACTTTATACTTCCCATGTATTCATTTATAACTTTACCGGTAATTCCTCTCACCTTAAAACATATAAAGTCAAGCTGTAACTCCACCGCAACCAAACTGTAACCCACCACCATGATTCCACTAGCTCAAGGCTCTATGGGCGTGGCTCCAGGTCATGGTTTTCAAATTTGGTTCACAGTAAAATCTCTTTATGTTATTTTACAGAGTCTGGCTTCTATTCTGTAGATAGGATATAATCAAGACTGAGCCCAAGAATCTGCACGCAGGGAGGGATAGTTTGTTTGGGACAAGAAGCACAGACACAACTAATTGCAGTAGAAACTCCCTAGTTGATCATGTTCCTACATTTACCACCTCCTTAAGTTGACCTAATTTTCGTAGGTCATATACCACATGTATGTATCAATACAGTAGGCCTGGTTCCTTATAGTGACCACCTCTGTATGTTGATAGATTTGTTACAGTCCTTTGGGTGGTCAACTTACAAAAGTCCCACTGTATATACAGAGCGTTACAGGCTCCACAGAGAGGCACACAAAGGCAACAAAGAGGGAGCAACCAGTTCCCCTGAGGGTGATAGGAAGAGTAGAAAGGCTTTACAGGGGAATGTACAACTACTCAGGCCCTGCAATTTTGATGAATGTGCAGTGCGAATTATAATAAAAGTACAGAGAAAGGACAGGTCTCGGCCTGGTAGGGGGGTGGTGAGAGGGCATTTGAACAAGCCTTTGAAAGGAGTGACATGTAGGCCTGTAGGGATGGGGTAAGGGTAACTCTAGGAAAGGCGCTCAGAAGAAGCAGTAAAAGATGGGATGTCTACAAGGCTTAGCACAACCTTCTGTTTGGCTTAGACAGAAATTTTGCCAGGTGTAGTAGCAGAAGTTACGGGTGCCAATCTGCAAAGGACAGTCAGTGTCTTTTAAAAGAGCCCTCAATGTCCATGGAGAGCTTTGGAAAGTTATCAGGAGGTAGAGGGAAGCGGGCAGAGTTCCATTTTACATTTATCCCTTCAGCCAGGCAAGTGTGGAAAAAAAAGTTTATTGAGGAAGAAAAAGATAGGTTTACAGAATAAGAAGGTTTATGGGACAAGATACATTTGCCACAAACAGTGAATGGACCCCATTGTCACTGCAAGCAGGAAAAGAGTTATGGATCATGGCCAATGAGTCTATTTTATACTGTCTGAATTGGGTCTGCCTCGTGATTCAGAGGTCACTATGGAAGCAGAGTCTAGGCCTCCCATGAGCCTTTGGGAGAGCCCATTAGGGGTTGTGGACTGCAATGTAGATTTAAGCTAATGGCATGAAAATTAGCCTTAAGGCTGCTCTAGATCACCTTCAAGACTCTACTGTACCTGCTGCTAGACCCATAGACTAGATCCAAGACCCCATCTTTTAGCAGTTGGTTCTCTAAATTCTGACTAGTCGATTGGTAGAGTGTTCCCTCCTCCCCAGATGTGAGCAATCACTTATGACAGAATTGAGATGGGCATTCCTGGAAGTCCCACCCTTGTCCTCCTCTCCCAGGAGAGTGGGATTTCTACCTGTCTACCAAACAGGAAGACAAACCTGCTACATGCTCTAGGAAAGAACTGATGAGAACTTAGACTGGAGAAAAGGGGATACAGGAGGGACCCATTCAGGGGACACGATGGTGGGAGGCTGGGCTTCAGGGACTGAGAACAGAGGGATGGAGCAAGCTCCCGGAAATCTAGCTTAGGCAATGCATGGGTGATCTTGCTCTCATAAGAGATGGGGCAGCATGAGGAAGGAGAAGAGAACAGTAGAGTCAGGCACTTTCCTAGTGGGATGAGCAGTAAGGGGCTCCATGATGTGAATCTAGCTTCATTTTGTGTCTCAGATAACTTGGCCTGGAAATCCAAGTCCTAAACTTCTTCATCTTTTCTTTCATCTGTTTTACTGGGGTATCTTCTCACACTTCCCTAGTTGTGAGACTTTACTGCAGGTAACACCCCTCACTCGTCTCAAACACGCATTGCTGAAGTTGTATTAGAGTTCAGAGTCTGCAAACTCCCCCCTGCATCTGGCTCCATCCTCTTGTCCCCTCTTTCTCACAGCTTCCCCCGTCCTGGTGGTAAAACAAAAGTGGACTTCTTTGTGGCCCATGGGAAAGTGAGAACACCCCCTGGTTCCCTAAATATTTCAGCTTCTTGCCCAGAAAGTTTATTAATAGTTTCTTCAGCACAAATGCAGTTCTTTCCCCTAAAGGAGCCAGTGGCATGTCATTTTTTTGTTTTCATCTGGTAGCTCATGAGGGCGATACAGGAAGGAATGGCGCCACTAAAAGCCATAATCTACAGACAGTTACACCACTGAGAATCCCAAGCTCCATTTCTTAAAAAGTCTCATAAAGCTTTATGGGGCATTAAGTAGAAGGATAGGTCAGAGGCATAAGTCTAGTTTTAACCATTTCAAACTGTAGGTAAAATGTGAAAAAAAATTATATTTTCAAAGAGCATTTTATTCCTTTATGCTTTTCTATTTTGTGCTCAAATACATTTTTGATCGCATCTGTATGTTCGTCTACTGGTGAGGCAGACATTCAGTGGCTGAAGAGTAATGAGAAGGACCTATGACCAACCTACAAACATCTGTTAAAGGTTTATAATACCTCGTTCTGTCTATGGCTGTGTGGCTAATAATCACATATGTGTTTTTAAATTTAAACTAATGATAATGAAATGAATTTTAAAATTGAGTTCCTCTGCCACTCTGGCCACATTTTTTTTTTTTGTGTGTGTGGTTTTTGGTCAGGGCTGTGTTTGAACATGCCACATCCAGCATATAGGGCCATTGCCTACTCCTTTGAGCCACAGGCGCCACCCATCTGGCCACATTTTAAATGTTCTGTTTTGACATGTGGCTAGTGTCTACCACATTATACTGGCATAGAAAACATTTCCAACACTGCTTTTTTGTAAGGTCTTTAGGGTAGTAGTTGACATTACATCCTTTGACAATATTAAAGCTAGCATACATTGAGTCAAACAGGGTTCTAAGCATTTGGTGCATATTAACTCATTTAAATAGGAAATGTAATTATTCTCATTTCCAGGTCCCTGGAACATAAAAAGGTAGGATTATTTGAAATGGTACTATTGTAGTCAGTAAACATATAAATGCAAAGAGGAGGGAGGTACAGAATGATACATCTTTACAGAGCATTAAACACTCCTGCTACAGTTAAAGCAACAGTAGGTGAAATTAAGCTAGTTTACAAATTGGTCAGTGCCTAGGCAGCTGATTCCTGGGGTCCATTTTATCTTTAAAACTATTGCTTCAGCTATATTTTTAGAGTGCTTTAGGATACTTATGTGTTCCCAGAAAAGGGTTTCCTAGCTAATTAAATTTTGGTAATGCGAGATTAAGCATATTACCTTAACAACCTGCAGAACTTCGCAAATCATTGAATACACTAATGTTTACTGGCAATCTCTAAGATTAGGACAGATTATAATAACTCCTACATTTATTTGATCACAAACTCCCTTCTTAAATGGAACCTCTTGGGGAACTAGTGTATTGCACATTACTTTCTATGGGCACAAAAATTATGTGATGACAGGAATAGAAGTTGTTTGCATTCTCATCCCAATTATTGGGGTCATCTTTCTAGAATGAAAGCGAGGATGTTAGCCACCTGGGGAAGTGCTTACAAAACCCTAGCATTGTTATCAATCACCTGGCAAAATGCAGATTCTAATTCAGTGAACTAGAGCATGTACATTTCTAAGAAACCCCACAGTGGTGCCACCACTGTACATCCGTGGACCACGTGAACACCTTTGAGTGAAAGTGCCCTAAGCAGTGGTTAGCAAACTAGGTATGGTCCACAGGCAAAATCTGTCTTGTTTTTATATGGATCTCAACAAATGATTGGGAGGAAATCTAAAAGATAATCATATCTCATGTCACATGACATTCATATTTCAAACAAGGTTTTTATTGGAACACAGCCATCCCCATTGACTTGTCTATGGAAACTTTTGAGTTATAACAACAGAGCTGACAAGTTGAGAACACCCAGAAACTCTGTGGCCCACAAAGCCTGAGAAATGTACTATCTGGTCTTTGAAAGAAAAAGTCTGACAACCTCTGAAATGGAATATAAACTTTGAAGCCATATTGCTTGGTTTCAAATCCTACTCTGCCTCTTACCAGCACTCCAGCCTGGGAGACAGTAAAACTCTGTCTATAAATAGATAAATAAATAAATTAATTAAATTAAAAATTAAAAATGAAGGAATTCCTACCCTGGCAAAAAAAGTCAGTTTTTAAGTGACCTGTAAGATTCTCCTGAGGCAAACGCATAAATATAATTGGCTGCTCACAGAGAACATCAGAAAAATACAAAGAAAATATGCGAGAGATGAAAAATGTCTTCTACTCGCCTGCCTTTTTATTCAGTTGAAGAGGCCACCAAGCTCATAAATGCCTATGATGTGAGACAACCTACTTGAAATACATAAAGAACATCAAATAGGAAAAAGCAAAAGAAATGTTCTTTGAGGTATGTACTTAGCTGCAGGTGATTTGAACCAATTATTAGTATCCCTTACAAGACAATAATATATTTATATGCTAAATGCATTTTAGATGTGACAGAAATTACTCTCTGTGGCATTATCCAGTCTATATGAAAGTGCGATACTACAAAACATTCCAGACCTTTAACTGTGCTTGTTGACACTGAAATTGCGATTGCTCGTTGTGCCATGGGAGACTGTCGGAAGAAATGAATGAACAGATGGATCTCCCCTCCATGGAGATGGCTGCTGTCCAGTGAATGGCAGCACGCTAATAAAGTGCTCAGAGGACTTTCGCCTCCATTTGCTTCTAATAAAAATAAATGAGGCTCTGAAGCAAGCACAAGCTTTCAGAGTTCTTTTGTGGAACCCTTCAAGAGCACACGAGTAAGTGGATGGGTTGATCTAAGACGGCCCTGCTAGGTTGTGACAGCCCTGCCATCCCGGTGGCCCTCGTGTCCCATTCCCAGCCTTCTGAGCAACCCTCCCTTTTTTTTTCCTGGCTATTTATTATGAGAAATTATCATGCCTGGACAAACTTAATAGCCTCTCAGCCCCATTGTTCCATGGCAAGTAATGAAATTAGATTAGTGCCGCTCAGTTTAGTGAGCAGGACGTTATGATTCTCCAGTGTTTGGGAAATAAATGTTTATGACACTGCTCTGACATTCCACAAGTGTGCAGTGCATGTCAGGAGCAGTGCCTGTCTTGTGCCTCTGCTATGAAGTTTGGACTGCAGACCCCATTCTCTCCCCATCCCCCACCCCGGACGGAAACAAGACAACGGAAAGACAGACAAGAAAAGGCAATGTTCCCACTACACCAGGTCAGAAACTTAGGTCAGGGGCACAAACTTCCTTCCTCAGAGGAAAGTTTGGAATTGTCATTGTTCACAGTGCATGAAGGTCACTCATTAAGTTTCATCCAGCAAGAGGGGGAATAAAATTGGGGTGAAAAAGCATTTCTCCAAAATAAAATGATGAAAGTCCTTGTGGCATAGTATTTTGGGAAATTTCTGTTTTATAGTTGCTGCTTTTAAATGTTCCCTCTCCCAGGAATCATCCTTGGAGTTTAATGAAGAGTTGGGAGGATGCTTTAATGGGGATCCAAAGGTAGAAACGTCTCCTATTCAGTAGGGATAAGAATCCTTCAGTTGGCGTTTATCTCTTTCCACTCTGGAGGAGAAAGTGCAGAATGAGTATAAAAGCAGAATAAATGGGAAGATGTGACAGCAAGATAACTTTTAACTCAATAGGTGGAAAAACTTTTCAATATTCATATTTTTTCAAAGATACATGAGGTGGTAATTTCCTCCAAAAACAAAATCTGTGTTCATTCTATAAGTGTCCGTGTCTTTGGTGGTCTTTCCCACATGGACTTTTTAAAATTAAGTATTAAAATAGACATCTTTCTTTTTGCCCTTAACACACACACACATACACACTCAGAATAATGGATTGATGATCTCCTTCAGATTGGAACACGGTAAAGACAAAGTCTGAATCAGCCATGTTAGGTGGTATCACCGTAAACTGGGGAGACAAAGGCTCCAACTTTGGGCTCTAGTTGGATTCACTGGGCAAGAAATAACAAGAAACACCTTGTGATTAGGAATCCAATGTGAGTCTCTTGGTCTGTTTAGGCAGTAAGCAATGCCAGGAGGCCCACTGTATGTGAGGCACTGGAGTCGGTACTGAGCATCCAGATATGAGCAGTGTAATTCTATTTATCATTCTTTTTATCCATCTGTCTATGTATCCACTCATGTCTCTATCTGATTCTCTCTGTTCTATCTGTGGTCTAATTACTTCTACCTCCGCAGCATCTAGACATATGTACATCTCTGTACATACATATAGCTAGAGCTGGGCACCAGAGACAGGATTGTCAAACACACAGGGCTGCTTACTTTTCTACCTGAGGGAAGTCACCCGAAGTCAAAGCTGATTTATGGATGAAAACATACCTGGGATATCCAAAAGAAATAGAGCGTCCTCCTTGACGGTTCCACGCGTCTCATTCACCCCTCCACAGCACATGTGGATTGGCACATTTTGTTAGTGTTTGCACCATTTTGTGAGTGTTTTAGGTTATAACAAACAGAATCCTGACAGAACTGATAAAGTGTAAGGCCATTTTGGTAGCTAGCTTTTATTTCTGAGCATGGAGAGGAGAAGAAACAACCACTGATTGCAAAGGATGGGAAATAGCACCTTGGGTTTTGATAAGTTCCAATATAACCTTTATTGTAGGCATGAGGGAGGGAATTGAGAACAGAGAGACTGCAGGTGAGCCAGTGCGAGGGCTCAGAGTTCCAGGACAGAGCAGTAACTGGGGATAATTTTAGCAATAGAAAAAAATGTAATGTTTCCCCAGCCCCAAGCTACTAAAATTTTTTTTCACACATTCTCCCTTTGGGTTGTACTTTGTGGAAAGGCAAACTGAGAGAAGAGATCAAGAAAGAGGGGCAGGGAGAGAAAGATGGAAGAAATGAGCATCCGTAGAGATAGACAGGGCCTCTTTGAGCCTCTGTCTTCTGGACTCTCCACCCTATCCAAATTCCAGGAACTCCCAAATTACCCTGGGGGAGGCTCACACCCAGGACATACCTACTTGACTGGGCATTCAGATCTGCAGAACCAATGTCTTTTTTGTAGGAAGGGAGGAAAGTTCACAGGGCTTTCCAAATAAACCAGTCATAGTACACGCATAATTCCTAGAACAAAGAAACCAAGTATGTTTGGTGTTATCTGAGCCACTGGGTCACTCTATTCCTGTGTGATGTGCTAGATTCATACACTGAAATCATTATATAAAAGCCTGTAATTTATATTATGAGCTCAAGAGTGTGTGACAATTTTCAATTATTTCTCTTGCAAGGGATGTAATAATCAACAAGCTACTTATCATAGACTAAGCATTTGAAAAGTAAATAGGAATTAAGTCTCAACTCTTTCGTGTCTCGAACAGGTGATCTTGAGCCACTTCCCGGGCCTTGTGGAATTTGAGATTCGTTATACACAAAATAGGGATGGTACTTTTAATCTCTCCTTTAGGAAGTAAAAGAGGTAGTGATGAGTCCTTCATAGGAATCTGAAATATGTTTGGCAATGTCATACGAAACTAGTTAAAATCTATGATTTGGAGAGAGACAAACCAACTCATAAAGTGGAATAATTAGTAATTTATTTAACCTCCTTAGGTCAGTTTCTTCATCCCTAAAAGGAGGTAAGTAGCATCTATGTTATAGAATTACTATGAAGATTAGAGGGGGGGAGTGCCAAACATTCCCAGTCTGATGGCTGACTAATAATAACAACTTGGTGAATGGGCACAATCACTGTTGGGATTTTGAGATAAGTTCTCTTATTGATTCTAGTTAACATTTATAGCGCCTAAACCAGTGATTTTCACCTAGTGTGCCATGAGAGGATCTTAGGAGTGCTGAGGAAATTTTGAAAAATCATTAATTCAATTATTTTCAAAAGAAGTTCAAAGCATAGTAAGTATATATATATTTTTTTACTCTTTTTTTGTTCAATGTAATTTCAGTGTGCCGTGAAAGTTTAATTATAGGTTAAAGCATAGCCTGGGATAAAAAAGATTGGAAAGCACTGGCCTAAACAAAAGGTTGGAAATACTTGGGAAAAAACCTATCCCCAGAACATTTAGGATAACATGTTTCTTGCCACTTGGATATATGTAATATGAAATAGCTGAGATAGCACAGCACAAAAATTGAAAATTAATTTTTGGCAGGCTAGGCATTAGGGCCTAATTATAAGTTCTCAATGTGGCACCAGGACCTGGAAGGAAGAGGAAGAAAAAGAAGTTCTGCATATGTTTGATAACAGGCTTCCACCTGGAAATCTCTCAACCATTACAAAGCTGGTATTTATTTATAAATAGTTAAATAGTAGTAGATAGGAAAGGCATAATCCCTAAACATTTTGCATTTCAGAAATCACCCAGCTGTAAAACATCCCGTAAAGGTGACATGTTGATTATTTTTTCCCATTATGCTACCAAATGAGAAATAAAGTCTATTATTTAATGAATATTTTTTGAACTAAATACACTTGTTCTCATTTGCTAATGAGCAATGATTGAGCTATACACCAGATTTTTCTTCCTAGAATCCACAGGGATGATCTGTAATCTCACAGCATTTAGGATGGAGATACATCTACATAAACACAAACATTTACCCTACACATGTACTTCTCAGTACTTGGCTGTGAACCCAGAACTCATTAAAGAAGATTGTGTTGGGCGGCTCCTGTGGCTCAGCGAGTAAGGCGTCGGCCCCATATACCGAAGGTGGCGGGTTCAAGCCCGGCCTCGGCCGAACTGCAAAACAAAAAAATAGCCGGGCGCTGTGGCGGGTGCCTGTAGTCCCAGCTACTAGGG
>CAUYON010091446.1:0-11012 GCA_963573935.1 Arctocebus calabarensis
AACGACAGCTGCAACCAAAAATGGCCAGGCGTTGTGGCAGGCACCTGTAGTCCCAGCTACTTGGGAGGTAGAGGCAAGAGACTCGCTTGAGCCCAGGAATTGGAGGTTGCTGTGAGCTGTGATGCCACAGCACTCTATCCAGGGTGACAGCTTGAGGCTCTATCTCAAAAAAATAAAAAATAAATAAAAAGAAAAGAAGAAGAAGAAATTCTGGAAATGGATGGTGGTGATGGTTGCGCAACATTATGAATGTAATACCACTGAACTGTACACTTAAAAATGGCAGATTTTATCTGTAGTTTATCACATTCAACAAAACTGAGGGGGAAAGTATCTGAAAGGGACTGTTTAGTGATCAGAAAGAGGGTCAGTATCTAGGGTTGTGCAGAGGACCAAGATCTTACAGGACAGGGACCTGGGAGAAATCATTTGGATTCTAAGGCAATGCTGTATCCCCAAGAATGATTCTAGGAGCCATGGCACAGAGAACCATAGCGAGTTTGGCTCTCAAATTTTCAAACATTAAAGGGGTCTGCAGAAATAGAGCAGAAATCATCTAAATGCCAGAAACAACTATCATATAGAGTTGGATACTGAGGTAAGTCAAGTTTAATATTATGGGGCCACTAAGGATATTTATAAAAACTGCAATAACTTGGGGGAAATGCTCCTTCTAAAAGCAGAATACAAAATTATATAAACTTTGAATCACAATAAAGTTTTTTTTCCCAATAAAGGATGATTGAGCGGCGCCTATGGCTCATCAAGTAGGGCACCAGCCCCATATACCAAAGGTGGCAGGTTCAAACCCGGCCTCCGCAGAACTGCAAAACAGAAAAATAGCTGGGCGTTGTGGCAGGCGCCTGTGGTCCCAGCTACTCGGGAGGCTGAAGCAGGAGGATCCCTGAGCCCAAGTTTGAGGTTGCTGTGCGCTGTGACGCCAGGCACTCTACCCAGGGCGCCAGGTACTCTACCCAGGGCGAGAGTTAGCCTCTGTCTCAAAACTAAATAACAAAGATCAAGACATCCCACTTTGCAGCCAGAGTGTTTGTGGAAGAAGGAAGGAGGAGGCATCTAGAAAGAATGGCTAATTGTGACAAATGTGTGAGAGGCGATATCTAGCTGCAAGTTAAGTGACGAGCAAGGTGCACACCCAGCGGCGCGAGAAGTCTTTACAAATACAGTGGATTGCAAAAGAAACAGCACAGGTCGCCAGGATGCAAACGCTTATCACAACTTACATACACTGAGACCTCAGTGGTGTGGGTATTTTTAAATGGTGTAATTTAAATACCTAACTGTAAAGAATGGATGTGTGACCATGCAGATAGTAACATTAGAGGCGTGGGGGGACGCTGTCCTGGAGAACCTGCGGCTCCCGGAGGAAGCGGGGGTCCAGATTCAGAGCCCGCAGTTCGCGGGGGTCGCACGGGGGCCTGGTCACCGGGTTCAGAGAGAGTGGTCGAGACAGACGGGAGCGAAGGACCCGCACTCCGGGACCCGGCCAGCGCTGGACACCAAGTCCGCACCGGCTCGCCGCCTTCCGCCGCCGGACCCGCCGGACATGCACGGCACTCCCCGAGAGGGTGCGGGCCCAGCAAGTCCTCAGCGCACGCACGCTTGCCGGAAACAGCATGTGACTCTGGAGCTTCCCCGGCCGCCGATCTGCCACCGCTCCAGACCGAGCCGGCCGGGCCCCTCGGCCTGGCCAGCAGCGCCAGCGCCTGCGTGTTGCGCTCCTAGCCAAGCCCGCCTCGGAGCCAGCACCACCCCGCGCGGCCCCGCCCCCGCACCCTTCGGCCCTTACAGGCTGGCTCCGAGGCCACGCCCAGGCAGTCAACCAATAGGAGCGCGGCGCGCCCCGCGGCACGTGCGGTTCCGCCCCGCCCAGCCCGGTGCGTGCCCGCTGAGTTCAGCGGCGAGGAGCGCGCGGGGCGGGGGCGCGCGAGGAGGGGCGGGGCAGGGGGCGGGGTGCGGGCGACGCGGCGGTCTGATTGGCCGGTGCTGCGTTCCGAGGCCGTTAACGGCGGCGGGGCCGGGCCGCGGCTCCAAAACAAAGGGCAGGCGGCCCGCGGGGCGGCGGCGGGAGGATGCCTCGAGCCCTGCCGAGGCGCCAACGGCCGCAGCGCGTCCCGGGCCGCGCCGGGGCCGCCTGAGAGCAGAGCCCGCGCTGACCGAGGTCCGGGCCGGATGGGCGCTGCGGGCCGGGGCGCGGACCGCCGAGCGGCCGTGAGTACGGGCGGGCCCCGATACAGTTGCGCGGGCGGTTACTTTGTGGCGACCCGCGGCTGCTGTGGCTGCGGGCCGGCCCGGGAAGCACCTGTTGGGCATCCGGGCGGGCGGCGGCGCGAGCGGGGCTGACCGACCTGTCGACTTTTTTTTGAATTTTTTGATTTGTTGCTGTTTGGATTACCCCGTTTTGGAACAGATCACAAAGCCTAATCTCTGATTTCTCCTCCCCTCTCTCCCTTTCTTCTCTCCATCTCTCCGCCGTCCCCCCCACCTACCGTGAAAAGATTTACAGAAAATGGACCATACACCTAGTATTGTAATTGTTGGGTTTTTCCTTATTAAAAAAATACGGTCGCAGTTGAAGAAAATGAGGACAAAAGAGGTCTTCTAGGAATGTTTATTAAAATGGGGAGACGTCTTCAAGTTGCCCACATAAAGGCCATGACTAAAAGGAACCGTCCTCAGTATTTTCCTCTTGTGGCACTGCAGAAGCCTGAGCTTGGAACCTACCAAGGAGGGTCCTGCCTCCCTGGCCTGCCTCTGATTGACGTCTTTGATGTCCAAATTAAGTGCTGAAATCTAGGTTAGAAAGAAAGCTGAGATTCTATTTTCAATAATGGGCATGGGAGACATCAATATCCCCACCCCAAGCCCTTTCTGTCCAGTTGTGTTCCTTCTTCCTCTGTCCAAAAGGTATTTACCCAGGAGCAGTGTAGTCCCAACTGCTCCACAGGCTGAGCCCAAGAGTTGAAGACCGGCCTGGGCAATACAGCCAGACCCCATCTCAAGAAAAAAACACTAGGCCAGGTGCAGTGGCTCATGCCTGCAATCCTAGCATTTGGGAGGCCAAGGTGGGTGTATTGCCTGAGCTCACGGGTTCAAGACCAGCATGAGCCAGAGCGAGACCTCTTGAAAAAACAGCTGAGTGTTGTGGCAGTTGCCTGTAGTCCCAGCTACCTGGGAGGCTGAGGCAAGAGAATCACTTGAGCCCAAGAGTTTGAGGTTGCTGTGAGCTATGATGCCAAAGCACTCTATGGAGGTTGACAAAGTGAGACTCTGTCTCAAAAAACAAAAACAAAAAACACTAAAGAAAACCAAAATTAAAATGCATCCACCCTTCACATGCTTTTTCCTTTGGTAGGAATGTTATTTGTTCCAACCACCAGCCCCTGACTACTACCCAGATCTGAAGGCTTATCTCCCTTGGAAAACCTTTCAGGTGCTTTACCCCTGAGCAAGCTGTAGGTGGAAATGTTTCCTGAGCCTCTCCCCCAGTGCCCGGAGCTGTGCGTGCTCGGCCATCATTGAGTCTCCAAGTCACATACTGGTTACCCTACCACCAGCTGTGGGCCCTTGGGCAACAGTCCTGGCATGGTTGAGGAATACCGATGCTGAAGGCTAGACTTTGTGCCCCTTCCTCTTGCACTCCACAGCATAGAGCATTGTGGGAGCCCCTCAGGGCTAGGACTGGGGCAGTATTCTGCCTTGCCTTGTGCCACAGTGCAGCACAGGGTCTGGCCCAAGTTTGGCGCTTAAAAAAATAACCAATCTCAGGGCAGCACCTGTGGCTCAAAGGAGTAGGGCACTGGCCCCATATGCCAGAGGTGGCGGGTTCAAACCCAGCCCTGGCCAAAAAGAGAAAAATAAAACTGCAAAAAATAAAATATAGCCGATGTTGGGGCGGTACCTGTGGCCCAGTGAATAGGGCGCTGACCCCATATACTGAGGGTGGTGGGTTCAAACCTGGCCCTGGCCAAACTGCAACAAAATAATAGACGGGTGTTGTGGCGGTCGCCTGTAGTCCCAGCTACTTGGGAGGCTGAGGCAAGAGAATCGCCTAAGCCCAGGAACTGGAGGTTGCTGTGAGCTGTGTGATGCCACAGCACTCTACCGAGGGTGACAAAGTGAGACACTGTCTCTAAAAAAATAATAATAATAATAACCAATCTTAATTACCAAATTGAGCAATAGTCTTTCTGTTTTTAAAATAAAACTTATTTTGGAATAACTTTAGATTGACATAAAAGTTGCAAAGGTAGCACAAACAGTCCCAATATACCCCAGACCTAGTTTCCCTGTTACCATCTTGTGTTGCTATGGTCACTTGCCAAAATAAAAAAATCGGGTGGTACCTGTGGCTCAAAGGAGTAGGGCGCAGGCCCCATATATCAGAGGTGGTGGGTTCAAACCCGGTCCTGGCCAAAAATTGCAAGAAAAAAAGGAAAAATCATTCTCTTAACTGAACTCCAGATATAAAGCCTTTCCATTTTGAAGTGCTGTATGTTGTGAAGCATTCTTTATGTTGAGAGCAGTGTGCAGGTAACATCTGTTCCGCGCCTCCGTGTCTGCACTCAGTTGCCCAGGGGCCAGGCCAGTGTTCACGTATGTTTCTCCCTGGGAGACTGATAAACAAAGTGATCTGGAATGTGAAGAAGCAATGGAAGTTCTCCTGTTTTCAAACAGTTCTCTGACATACTTCACTAGAGATTTGTTTGATTTAAAATCAGTTTTTGTAAGTAGTTCTGATAATCAGTGAAACTTCTAGGGAATGGGAATTTTGTCAAAGGAGGAGGTTAAGTGGAGTTTGGAGAAAGTTCTGAATAGCCAGGATATAGAGGGCTCAGGGCTCTGGAGAGGACAGTGTGAGTGGGGTTGAGGAAGGAAATTGACGGGATGAAATCACTTCCCCAAGCCAGGTGACATTCCTTCTCTGTTAGAGACGCTGAGCTAATGAGGACCTGTCGGCTGTGATATTAAAATGGAATCCTGAGCTAACCCCTTGCTGGCCACACCCCAGGAAGGGGGTAAGAGCACTCTCCCACCAGCATACTTCTGACACTTGCCTGGTTGTGGGATCACAGCCAGAGTCGCCAGTGGATTAGTGAGGTGCAGAGCTTGCTGACCGCTGCCATGTGTGACACGACAGGATGCCACTGTCAGGAGGAACTTATTAGGCACTTAAACAGCAACCAGAGAGCCACCCCCTTAACTCTCCGGACTGCTCTGTGAATTGTGTGTTGCTCCATTTAACAGACAAGATAGCAGGTCCCAGAACCAACAAATACATGTATATTGCACATTTGGAATCAAACCTTGGGAAGCCTCTCAGCTCTGTCCCAACAGCGACAGCATCTCTCTTGTCAGACCCGCTTGCTTCCCTCTGGTGCCACTTCTCTCCCCGGTGCTGGCGGTACGCTCAGCCTGTAGAAGTGCCCCCTTTCTGATGCCTCGTTGTAGCTCTGATTTTTCCCTTTCTCTAAGAAAGGGCTTAGTGTCTAATTAGGTTTTATTCAGCATGGGATTCAATGAAATAGTTTGATTCTCCACTTCTTCTCTTCTGCGTCAGTCCAGTCTTCCAGGCCAAGTTCCTGCCCCTTCAGCTGTGCAGAGGGTGTTGCAAGTAGTCTCAAGTAGTCGCTACATCTTTCCCCTTCTGGTTAGCGGGAAGCAAGGCACCCCTGCTGGCATGTGTCCCAAGGACAAGGTGGGGAAACTTTGTTACCAGTAGAAATAAACAAGAATGTATTATAGGTTCTTTCCAAAGAAAGATTCAGTGCAAACACATGGTCGGTAGTTCCCAGGAGATGGCAGAGGTAGGACTGGAGTGCAGGCAGGAGGAGAGATGGAGGACGGAGGCCTGGAGGGCTGAGGTGCCAGGGCCACTGGGCCTTGCAGGAGCTGGGCCCTTTGGGTTCCTCAGAGAGCAGGAGCCGGTGAGGAGACACAGAGGGCCAGGGGAGCTTTGTCTCTGGGCAGCCATATAGGTGGCAGACTCCTGTCCCAGTGGGTGCCCTGACCCACTAAGGCTGCAGCTCCTGAAACGTACAGGACAACTTTTCATCCTATAATTCAAGCAGGGAGGAAATGGATGTGTGTAGAAAGGGAAGCCAAATCCAGTGAAGGTAAATTGTGCCTGCGCTATTGCCCTTTGATGTAACTCCTTCCAAGCTTTTCCATACCTGGGACTGCATGTACTCTGTGAGTTTGTAGAATCAGTATGTATTCTTGGCTTCCAAATCAAAAGGTACACAATAGGGCAGCGCCTGTGGCTCATCGAGTAGGGTGCCCTCATATACCGAAGGTGGCGGGATCAAACCCAGCCTCGGCCGAACTGCAGAAACACAAAAATAGCTGGCATTGTGGCGGGCGCCTGTAGTCCCAGCTACTCCGGAGGCTAAGGCAAGAGAATCACCTAAGCCCAGGAGTTGGAGGTTGCTGTGAGCAGTGTGACACCACGGCACTCTACTGAGGGCGATAAAGTGAGACTGTCTCTACAAAAAAAAAAAAAAGAGGTACACAATAGTAGACAGTGTAGAGGAAGTTACCTTCACTGCCCTCCTGTCCCCAGCCTGAAGCCGTGTTTTTGATACATGTTGACCATTGCGTGTGGTCAGTCTCTGTGGTTAGACTCAAGGTACTTTCTGATGTTTTGTTATTCCGGGCGTTATAACAACTCTTATCCAGTTATTTTGCACATGTGCCAGTCAGCCCAAAAAGTAAACTCCAGAGAAAGACCCCTAGTCCACAGCCATGCACCCAGAAATGTTGATGAGTGTTGCCAAATGGCTGGGTCACCCCTGCCAGTGGTGTTATCAACTTTTTAAAAACTGTTGCCAGCCTGCAAGGTCTAAGACGGGAGTCAGTGTGCCTTCACCTTGCATCAACGAAGCGACATTGAGCATCTGTTCACATGTCTATAGGGACTTTGGTCCAAGGTGTAGACTCTCTGGCTTTGTCTGCAGATCCATAGCTTACTAGCTGTGCAACCTTGTGCAGGGCGGTGAACCTCTCTGGGCTTCAGTTCCCTGCATGGGGGAACTAGCAAGAACATAATATCTCTTATGATGGCTGTTGACTCACACCGTTCCCATGCAGTAGTGGCACAGACTAGGGCTGCACTGGGGATGAGGCTCTGGGAGCTGTGGCGTTTCCTTTTCATGAGGTGGCAGTCTTATCTGTTGTCCATCTTCTCTGTGATGGTGGTGGCCTTTTCAGCTTGTTAATGCCAAGGACAGTGCCAGTGAGTAGTGGGACAGGCAGAGCCCACAGAGGGAGGCTCCTCTGTGCAGAGGGAAGGGCGCTAACCAGAGAGCAGGAGCTAGAAGCTGCTGGGCCCAGGTGGCTCTAGCGGAAGCAGTGGAGCCATGAAGCAGGTGGCACTGCCACCTTCTACCTGCCATCTCTTTTTCCCCCCAGGGGAGATGGACTCTGATGTCCCAGCACATGCTGCCTGTCTGGGACCCCACTTTCTGTACACGCTCTGGCTGAACATAGCAAGACCACATGAACAATGTTCCTTCCCTACTCTCCTTGGAGCTCTGTCTTCCAGGGATGCCAGCAACGTTTTCACCACAACCAGTGCACAACCCAGTTCTCAGCCTACTTTGGTGCTCACTTCCCTGTCTACCTGGTGCCTCCTTTTCCACCTGACAGCACCCTGAGTGAGGGAGCCAAACTCACTTGCCAGGTATGGATGAGCTAGAGGAACGCGAAGCCTAGAATAGTGTTTTTCAACTTTTTTTTTATCTCACTGAACACTTGAACCTACAGGTAAACTTCCACGGCACACTTAAATTATGTTAATCAAAAAAACAGCAAAAAAATATACTTACTGTGCTTTGAACTTATTTCAAAGATAACCAATGATCTTTAAATTTTTTCGTGACACACCTAAGATCCTCTGATGGCACAGCAGTGTGCCATGGCACCTCGGTTGAAAATTACTGGGATAGAGAGGGACGGGGTGCCCGCCAGGGGCTGAAGGCGGAAAGAGGAAGGGGTGCCCCAGGGCCTGGGCAGTCTGTGCTCCATCCAGTAAGTGTCCGAGCTCTTGCTTTTGGTTTTATTCCTTTTATCCCTCAGTGTTTTTGTCTTTAGAAGTGTGTTAACTGCACCATATGGACATGGGCCTGATTCACATTCTCTTAAAATAATTCTACATGCTTATTTTAGGAGAGACACTTCTGGAATCTACAAAATTGTTTTTGCTCTGAAAACATCCCCCACACTAATATCTATTTGGGGGCATGGCAGCTGCCCTCCAAACTCGGGAGATGCAATGTCCTATGGTATAGCAGACCCCATTTTGGGCACCAGGGGCCAATTTCATGGAAGACATTTTTTCCCTACCCTGGAGGTGGGGTGGGAGGATGATTTGGGGATGATTTAAGCACATTACAAATATTCTGCACTTTATATTATTGTTACATTGTAAAATAATGAAATAATTATGCAACTCACCAAAATGCAGAATCAGTGGGAGCCCTGAGCTTGTTTTCCTGCAGCTAGATGGTCACATCTAGGGGTGACAGAGGACAGTGACAGATGAAGCTCTTGCTCTCCCGCCGCTGTCCCACAGTGACTGGTTCCCGCCACTCACCTGTGTGCAGCCCAGTTCCTCACAGGCTGTGGACGGGCCCAGACCCGGGGTGGGGCCATAGCTATAGTGACTCGTGTGGCGAAGTGCCTAGCACCTTCCTCTCAGTTACTCCAAGCCTGTTCCTCATCTGTTAATAGATCTTGAAAAAGGCCATTTGCACATTGGTTGGTAGAAAACTTGGCTGTCATTTCTCAGATGCAACAGTGGATACTGAGTTTAAAAGGCAAGTTAAGGGCAGCGCCTGTGGCTCATCAAGTAGGGGGCCGACCCCATATACTGAAGGTGGCGGGTTCAAACCCGGCCTCAGCCGAACTGTGAAACAGAAAAATAGCTGGGTGTTGTGGTGGGCGCCTGTAGTCCCAGCTACTCAGGTGGCTGAGGCAAGAGAATCACCTAAGCCCAGGAGTTGGAGGTTGCTGTGAGCTGTGTGACGCCACGGCACTCCACCGAGGGTGATAAAATGAGACTCTGTCTCTACAAAAAAAAAAAAGGCAAATTAAAACACAGCAAGACACAACACAACATGCTTCTCAGTGACCAGACATTCAGACCTGGCCACGGCCTGCCAGGACCTCCTCTGAGGGCAGGGGACCGTCAGGACTGAGCCTGCTCAAAGCACTCGTGAGGCCCCTGTGTGGTGAGACACAGCCCTGCTGCCTTGGAAGGGCTGACAGTGGGCCCTGAGACAGACCCAGCTCAGGACAGGCACAGGGCCATTGAAGCCTGGGGTAGGCTCTCTCAGAAAAGACACCTTGGAGTGGGGACTACTCCATGAAGGTCTCCACATGAGAAAACGCTGGGAAACTAACTGCAAGGCCCTTCTGGTTGGGCGTGGGAGTCTGTCTGGTAATACTGTTGACTTTAGTAAACACTGGGCATGGCCCTGGGCTGAGCACTTTCCCTTAGTTGTCCAGAAGGAGTTAGTGGCATCAGATTGGGTCTTGGTGAGATAACTGAGATGCAGAGAAACTGCTGGGCAGAGGGGTGGAGCTGGGGTTTGAAGTGTTGTCCCATCTGCCCCCACATCGTAGAGGCGTAGCCTTGCTGTGGGTCAGCCCAGGAGTGGGAAGGATGCTGGGCAGGGCTGGGGCCCTGGGCATCATGTCTGTGCCAGGAGCTCTCGCTTTGAGCAGCTAGAGAACATCATGGCTTGGACGTCCCTAGGGTGATGCAGCCCGTGGGTCTCCTCTTGCTGCTTAACGATGGGGACACACTGCTTCTTCCTCCCCCAAACACTAGCGTTTAGAGGGTCCCCTTCTGGGGATTTGACTGTCCTTGCTGATGCTCGTTTCCCTCAGACCAAACATGGCTGAGTAGTGGAAAGCCCTGGCTTCAGGTTGATACTTGGCCGTGGGCAAGGATGCCTGCTTCTCTGGGAAATGGCCTGAAAACCTACAGGCCCTCAGGGGCATACACATGCTGGGTGTGAAGGGTGAGTCCCTGTCTGGGGCGAGAGTTGTCACTCCAGGAGCTTCAGACTCAGCCCGATGAAACCACCGTGGAGGACCCTGTACATGAGCGAATGAAAATCCTTCCTGGAACTTTCTGTGGCCAGCTTGGGGCCAACAGCAATCCAGCACTGGCCCTTCCTGGACAGCATTGGTGCACTGCTTTTTGGGAAATAAGGTCCTCTATGTGGGGACATATAGGTCTGGATGGGGTGAACCTGCAGCTGCTCCCATGAATGCCGAGGCTTCTCAGTGGCACCTGTGAGTCTGCAGGGTGGAGGCCATTCCTGCTGTAAAGTAGTGCGTTTCAGCCTCTGTCTCTTTGGCCTTCACGTTCTTTACTCAGTCTTCAAATATTTAAGCTGCTTTTATGGTCTGGGGGCTTGGATGATGATTTTTTCCCTGGTTTTATGTATTCATTTATTTTTTCAGGGGATTTCAGGCCCCCCTCTCCCCCCGCAACACCCAGCTAGATTTTCTATTTTTAGTAGAGATAGGGTCTTGCTCTTGCTCAGGGTGGTCTCATACTGAACTCAAGTCTCAAGTGATCCTCCTTGCCTTGGCTCCCAGAGTGCTGAGATTACAGGCATGAGCCACTGCACCCAGCCACTACCTGGGTTTAATAAAGCCACCTAGGTGACTTTTATTTTTTTATTTTATTTTATTTTTTGAGACAGAGCCTCAAGCTGTCACCCTGGATAGAGTGCTGTGGCATCACAGCTCACAGCAACCTCCAATTCCTGGGCTCAAGCGAGTCTCCTGCCTCCGCCTCCTAAGTAGCTGGGACTGCAGGCGCCCGCCACAATGCCCGGTCATTTTTTGGTTGCAGCCGTCATTGTTGTTTGGTGGGCCCGGGCTGGATTCGAACCCACCAGCTCAGGTGTACATGGCTGGCGCCTTGGCCCGTTGAGCCACAGGCGCCGAGCTTATTTTTTTATTTTTTAATTAATTTT
>CAUYON010091447.1:0-33857 GCA_963573935.1 Arctocebus calabarensis
AAAAAAAAAAAAAAAAAAAGAAAAGAAAAGAAACTACTCTGTGAAGATCAGATAAATAACAGCTTTGGTAAAATCAACAAAGAAATGAGCAATTTATTATATCAAATGAAAGTTTCTTCACTTTGTAGAGAAATCACAAAAGCTATTCCATTAGATAACTGCCGACCTCCTCCCTAACTTTTCCCAAAGTTAGTAAACTATGACCTGCTGAGTATTTCCAACTGTAAACTGTAGAACTGAAGTGACTATTTTCATCATTTACATATTTATTCTCAAGGTTCCTTTCTTTCTGAAGCATCATTATTTCAATCATCCTAAACATGTCAATGTTTTTTAACCCCAAAGTATAACTGGCTGCTTTTATATGGGTTTGATCAAGAATAAACATTAACTGGCATTGAAATACTGTTCTTATAGTATATTATGCATACTACAACTACTTGCCAGAGTAAAGTTTCAGTTATTACACCTACGTTTATAGATATACACATATGTGTGTCTATATACAGACAAGTAGGCTTTTATAGAGAGACACTCTGTATATATGAAAATGAGACCTTTATTTGCTTGTGTAATGTGCCAAAATATTAAAATTAGAAAATTCAGCCAAGTTCCTCACAGTTTTGCTTGAAAATCTTTTAAAATTCATGCAAAGTTGATTCACTTTCTTGAGAATTTCAAAAGGATCGTGGCCCAATCCCAGTTTCACAATCTGCTGGGTTCTTAAGACTGCGTTTAAAAGGGGAAATAAGTCAGCTACAAAAAAGGTAGAAATGAATCAGTGCAAATTAATGCTAAAAAGGAATTATTTCTTAACAGTCATGATTCTCTTCTTTAATCAGAGAATTGAGAATCAGATTTTTCTATCCCTAAGACTCTCCCAACTTCATAACACAAAACTTAGTTGAAGGGACTAATGCCCAGGCATTAACATAAGTCATGAAAAGGAAAAGGGCTGGATTCAATCCTCAGAAAATTGACTCATCTTCCAAAAGTCTCCCAGATTCTCCTTGAAAACTTCTCTAGTCCCTGTTCCTCATCTTTTCTCCAGACTTTCGCCACTCACCCCATCACATTGGTGCTTCTCTTATTTGCAAGTATGAACAGCTTATGTACGTGTCACCCCAGCAAGACTGTGGGTTTTTAAGGTCAAAATCAGCTTTATAACACAGAAAAGTGTCTGTCAGATTCCTCATCAGAGATAAAGAAATGTCTCTTGCATTAAGAAACTAATACTTGGGCAGTGCCTGTGGCTCAGTGAGTAGGGCGCCAGCCCCATATACCAAGTGTGGCGGGTTCAAACCCAGCCCCAGCTAAACTGAAATTAAAAAAAATAATAAAAAAATAAGAAACTAATACTTAAAAAAAAATGCAAACACAGCTGACACCACATTTTCAAATGGCATGGCTGTTCCCTGTCATCATTCACAGCTCTTGATAGCTGGAGTCCTGTGACTCTGAGAGGTAAGCCAAAGACTGGACAGCATTTCAGTGGCAACAAACACATTTTCAGAATAGTTGAAACTGCTCTCTTATTTAATTGCAACCTCCTTTTTCATTCTAGTATCTTCATAAATTAGATTCTACGTGCTCCAGATAAATTACACTTGTAAAGATCCTGGTCATCAGATCCAGCACCAGAACAAAAACCTACTATGCCAAAGGAGCTATGCTAGTCACTCACCCATCTATTCCCTCTTCATTGTATTGGTTTTCCCTGTTTTTCTATTTCTTTGTTTCTTCATTTATTTCTATAATAATCAAATGTATAGAATTGGGTTAATCTTAATACTCAATTCATAACATGCCATCATCCTTACTTCATGCATGGCTCCATTCCATCTTAATTTATCTTATTTTATTGTAGGTTTATTCTAGGGATGAATTCCCTTGATCTCAACACCCAGCTACGTAAGTAAAACATTGACAATAACTTACATGTGAGTAGTTCCGATCTATTGAATCTCTTCTCTCTCTCTCTCTCTCTCTCTCTCTCTCGTAAGGAAATCCAAAACTTCTCCCCAATGTATCTTCCCCTTCCTTTGGTTTTAATTTTATCTCATATTTTTGTATACCTAAAAAAATCCTCATTCATATCTATTCAAAAACTACTTTTGGCTCGGCGCCTGTGGCTCAAGTAGCTAAAGCACCAGCCACATACACCTGAGCTGGCGGGTTCGAATCTAGCTGGGACCCACCAAACAACAATGACGGCTGCAACCAAAAAATAGCCAGGCATTATGATTGGACGCCTACAGTTCCAGCTACTTGGGAGGCGGAGGCAGGAGAATCGCTTGAGCCCAGGAGTTGGAGGTTGCTATGAGCTGTGATGCCACAGCACTCTATCCAGGGTGACAGCTTGAGGCTCTGTCTCAAAAAAAAAAAAAAAAAAAAAAAACTACTTCTGCCCCATATACCAGAGGGGGCAGGTTCAAACCCAGCTCTGGCCCAAAACTGCAAAAAAAAAAAAGCAAATATTTCATCTTATTAAGATGCTTCATGGGCTCAATGTACACATGGAAGATAGACATGGTTCTGCAATCTCTGGGCAGAGTTTTTGGGTTGTTGAGGATAAAATCACTCTACCATTTGTCTGGTTCCTATGCTCCGGCCTCAATCCTATGCCCAGAGCTGATGGGAGCCAAAATCCTCTAGCAGACATGTTTCCCATTGCTCCACCATTGGCAGGGCCTCCTGGTGGATAACAAATTCTTAATGAGGCTACCCAAGCTCTTCTGTCATTCATGAGCGCAGTCCACAGCATCGCACTCACTCAGGCAATACCACTTCCTCACTGTTCTCTTTCTCACATTACTACTACTCTAGAAAGGTGTTTCTATGCATGCACATGTTTAAACTTAACAATTTAAAAAGGCTATAACTCATTACCCACAGTCGCAGAAGTGTCCCAAACGAGATCAACAACTGCTGAAGAAGGGGTGATTCACGAGGGAGCTGTGTGTGTGACACCAGACCACTCTCTCTCCTGTTCCATTCCTTCCTAGATAGTTTCAGCTCAGACCCGGCCAGGCTTCAATGGCTTGGACTGTTTTATCTCTCTCCATCTCTATAATTCTACGGGATTAGTGGCACCTATGGGCTGTACAAAGAGGCAAAAGGCAATTGGAGCCCAAACGATATGAAAAATATTACTCTCCCCTGTGTTTGTATCGCACTTTACAACCTCTCAGCATCGTCATAGACAGTGCCTAAGGCGAATTTCACAAGGGCTTTTGTGATATGTGTGCTAGGCATTTAGAGAAGATGTAAGAGAAGCTCAAAACCACCAAGAAACTTGGCCATGGTCACATGGTGGCAAGAGTAGGTGGGACGCAGAGTTTCTGATTTCTAATGTGTGCCTTGTTCTTCTAGCATCTTTCTCCACCTTACCCAGGCCCAAACCCACAAACAAGAGATGGTCTTCAATTTAAAGCCTTTTTGCAGAGGATTGGAATTGCTCCTTCTTTCAAAATAACCAGCAGTGGTCTGTCTTCCTTATTCAGCTGTTTTTCTCATGACATTTGCAAGAGAATAGCCATGGGGCTAAACAATCTCTGGAAAACCAGCTTGGCCTATCTACAGTTTCATTCCCTGGCTCTATATTATTTTCACACTTATAGACAGGCATCTTTAAGACACGCTGCGCAGATGATGTTGAAATGGCTTTGCAGGCTCTCCCTTTAAAAGCGGACACCACTTTTCATGGTTCTTTATTAGGTCAGTCCTGTTACTGTCACCATCGTTCTTTGAAAGCTCTACCCCAAAGTGTTGTTAACAAACAGTCTTTAAAGACAACAATTAAGAGCCACATATTCCCATTTCTAGAACCCAAGAAAATGTAATTTGCCCTATTTCTCCAACCCTGTGTGGGTTAATGGATTTGTTTTATTCATCTTGTCATTAGAAGGTGTCTCGACTGTCATGTACAGTCAGGCCAACACACACAAACAAAACCATTTCCTCAGCCTCGTTTCAGTCCTACTCACTCACACTGACATTTTATTGGTTTATAGAGTCCTCCACCAAGAACAGTATTCCTTCATTATCCTCTATAGTTCATAACTAATCACAGGTATTACACAAAAGAATGAAATGTAAAGATGCATTGGAAAGCATGGGGTAAGTCAAACCATTCTATTTTGTTCCTGAATATCATCAGCACCCTGGTTGATTTCACTTGCATTTCCCTTTTTCATACTAGTACAGCACGTGTAGGAAGCATGGCAATCTGCTGTCACATGCAGCATGGATCTGCACTCGCTGAAGAACAGTTTCTCACAACCCACCCACAGCCAGCACAACCTGGTGCCCTCAGGGCCCCTGATACCCGGCTACGTATCCCTCTGACCTCCTCAGATGGTGGAAGCCCTCACAAGGCACCCGCAGCCCACGCATCTGTGAAACTGGCCTGGCTTCCCCAGGGGCAACCCAGGCTGAGGTGAACCCGACTGAAAAGGGGCAGGTGGGTATGCCGAGCAGCCGGCATATAGCCTGGCATTTGCCAGAATGGAAATTGCTAAAATGTTTCAGGGCCCCCTGAGGAGCATAAAAATGTCACACGGCCTTTTAGCTTTTATCCCTCCCTGAAATCAATGTTTTCTACAAGACAGAAGCTTTTAATATTCTTATAAGAGGTTTGCGTCCTGTTCGGCTTATATTAATTAATCACATCCTTTTGACCAGCGTTTTTAATTACTTTATTTCCATAACCATCAGTGACCAATTATCATCACCTCACAGTTGTGGAAACTGAGGCTGAGGCAAGGGATGAAGAGGCCCACCCAGGTGTCACACAAAGTTGGGGGGCAGAAGCAGAATCCTGGGATGCTGATGCCGCCATCTTCTCCTTTCTAGATGTTGCGGTCTCATCACACCCTGGTCTCGCACCTCGGAGGGAGAGCAGTGAGGTTAAATTTAAATGCAGGGCGGTGCCTATGGCTCAAAGGAGTAGGGTGCCGGCCCCATATGCCGGAGGTGGTGGGTTCAAACCTAGCCCAGGCCAAAAATTGCAAAAAATAATAATAATAATCATAAATATAAATAAATAAATAAATTTAAGTGCAATGTGCCTGAGGCCCATCTGGAGTCATCATGATTCATTTACTCATTCTTTCAGCAAATATTTATTGAGAAACTACCATGTGCCAGGCACTCTGTTAGGCACCAAAACTAGAATGGGGATCAAAACAGACAAAACTCCCTGCCTCAAGGAGTTTATGTCTACTATAGGTCACAGTCACTAAACAAGATATAAACAGTAAAATACATAGTACATTAGCAAGCAATGACTACTAAAAAAAAAACACACACACACACATTGGGAAGAGAGAGACCTGCAATAGCCATGTTGGGAGGGGCTGGATGTTTAGTAATAGGGTCAGGGAGCATCTTCTTGAGAAGGAAACTTTTTCAATCCTTTTTGGCATTTTAATTACATCCAATCATCTCACTGGTAATTGCTCTTAGGGCTTGTTGTAGGGAAACCCATCCTTTCATTTATAAGAAATGCATTTGAAGAATCAACTGAATAATTTTCATCAATTGTCCCCTTCTTTTCGAATCAACTTTGCTTCATCTGGTAACTTACAATGCATTGAAGGATTAACAGCTATGGATGTGGTTTGCACAGGTCTTGGCTACCGCAGAGACCGGCGTGTCCAGATAAGCATGAAGCTCCGGATTGACTCTCCTGTAGTTGCATTCTGATCGCAGGCTTGTAACTTTCAGCCTGTTACCTAACTTTTCTGTGCATTAGAATAATCTGTCAAATGGAAATATGCTAGTACTCACCATGGAGGGCTGCTGGGAGCATTCCATGAGAGTAATCCCTGACAAGTCTGAACTCAGAAGAGGGTCTAGTGAGTAATTGATATGTGTAATATACGTGTACAAAGTCAATGAAGGAAACATTAGTCTTGGTGACATTCATCAAAAAATGAAAAAGTAAACATTGCCATACAATTTTATTTCTTTAAAGATGTTGGCATGCATCTGATATGGCAGATAGCCAGCCCTAAGAAAATGTTTTTAGTTTAAGATGCTAATACACAATAAAAAGGCAGCAAGCTTAGAAAACAGTTCCAAAGGCAATTCCATAAACATCTTGAAAAATAGCAGCAAAATTGACCACAGGTCAGGATTTCGAAGAAGAACATTCACTGGGACCCAGGGTATAATTATTGGGGTGATTATCATTCATTGGTTAAAAAAACCATCATGGTTTTTTAAAAAAGCACATATTACCAGAAGCTATATATCCCTGGCCTCCAAACATGTATAAAGAGATCCTGGAGAAATTGTAACAGGAGCCAGAGGTGGCATCCAGTGACTGTAAGTATCTGAGCATGGCAAGCCCAAGATTTGCTGTACATTGTGTTTTCCAAACTCTGTTCCAATTGTTCTAGGGTTTCACCAGATGCCCTCGGAGCTGTAGCTGAACAATGGTAATCCCTAGAGAGTAGCACTCAGGACTCCCGACCTTGCTTCATCTATACCGCAGCTCCATGTTCATTGACGTGATATTTTGAGTCCTATGTAAGATTTTATTATGCTTTTAAAGTTCCACTGACTCTTTAAAAAGGTTTGGAAACTGTTACTTTGTAACTTGCATATGGTTTCCATACTAGCACGTTTTCAGTATCCAGCCAGTGCCTGACTGATAATAGTTCTTCCATAACTATTTGCTAAGTGACTGGATCATGCTGGAAAACTGGGATCAACCCGTGTAACGTGCCGAATATGAAATCAGCTCCATTCAGTGTTAGCCAGCACAAGCAGTGGTGAATTTCAATGCTCTACCAAAACAGGATGGCTAAGGATGAGGATTAGAATACACAAAATTGTATTTATTTTTCAGATCACTGAATCTACTCAGAATTCACAGGCAATATTACAGTAGATCAACAGATAATTAGCTAAAAGCGAAGACAGCAGTACAGGCTCTGAAGTCTGTCAAGAGGTGAAATTCTTTATTAGCTGTGTGGCTTTGGACAATGCTTAGTATTAAACTTGCTAGGCCTCTGCCCGGTTGTATAATGGGAATAATAAGAGTACCTATGTCATTGGATTTTTGTACAGATTAAAGGAAATATTCCACAGAAAGTTCTTAGTACAATGTGTGGCACATAGAAAGCATTCAGTAAGTATTAGCTGCATATATATACATCTATGTGTACACATTTAATATATATTATGTGTGTGTGTTCATTAGAATTTTAAAACTAAGGGAGATATAAAAAAATCACAAAATACTGTGATTTTAATATGTGTTTATTAGCAATAAGACCCTTTATTCACATGCATGGAAACACTTCAATGTATGGGTTCTCTGGCCTAATCAAAAGTTAGATTAGAAAGCCCATTTCTAGACTGGGCACTGTGGCTTGCCCCTGTATCCTAGCAGTCTGGGAAACCAAGGCAGGCAGATTGCTTGAGCTCATGAGTTTAAGACCAGCTAGAGCAATAGGGAGACCCCCATCTCTACTAAAAATAGAAAAACTAACTGGGCATCTTGGTGGTTGCCTATAGTCTCAGCTACTCAGGAGGCTGACGCAAGAGGATCACTTGAGCCCAGAAGTTTGAGGTTACTGTGAGCTATGAAGCCACAGCACTCTATGCGGGGTGACAGAGTGAGACTCTGTCTCAACAAAGAAAAGAGGAAAGCCAATTTCTCCATCACCCCCACTCCCTAGACACACTATCTACACTAGGTGGTATAGGTACCACTCCGTGTCTTAATTACTCTTAACCATCACCTAGCAAAACATGAAGGCTCTTTGGAAAACATGTAACCATTAATCAAATCTAATCTCCTCATGTATCTACAGCACAAAGTCCAGAATAATGAAGGTATATGCCTAATCTTTATGGAATAGCCAAACAAGAATAACTACCATTTACTGAGTACTAACTATATATATCAGGTACCACACTGAGCAATTTGCCTCCTTTACCTGAATTTTCCCAAGACCTCATGAATTAGATAGCATTATCATTAACACACACATACCTCCTTTACCTGAATTTTCTCAAGACCCTATGAATTAGGTAGTATTATCATTAACACACACATACCCTCAGATTAAATAAATTGGCCAATGGGGCTAGAAGTAGTAAATGCAAGAGCCTGCATTTAAACCAGGTTTCATAATTTCAAAGCCTCAATTCTATTCCATTATGATCTGTAACCTGAGCACCCTGACTCCCCATTTCATTCACTGACAGCCCACTTTTGTACTGTTCCACCCACCTTCACACTGTTCCATCCACTCCAATTATGTACTTCTTTTCATTTGAGAATATGAAAGTCTATCTTTGATTCACAAACTAATCAAGTTACATTTTTAATATTACTAGGTCTGCTGTCCCAGCAAGGGAAGTGAAACCACATCTACACAATTAGTACTATTGGCATCAACTCAATCAGCCTGTGTTAACCATGCTGGTCAACCTTTAAGTATTTGTGTGCAGAGAAGTAGAGCAACCAGGGGGTGGTGTGAAGTTTTCAGCTCTCTTCTGGTCATTTTGGTCCTGTTTCAAGAACACTTTTACTCTCTTAGAAACCAAAATCTTGGTCCCTTATTGCAAGATAGCACTTCTGTGATCAAGTCATGATAAGTAACCCTGGCTGCCTTGGAGATAGAGGCATCTATCAATATCTGTGTGTTCTCTTCTCATGAATCTCAATAAATTAGGCATTTTCTACCCTACTTAAAACTCATTATTGGATCATGGACATCAGCACAGGCATACTGGATATAAAACAAAAGTACCACTGTGATTCTATGTTTTTCTGAATAAATGAACAGTAGTGCTTGCAAGAGAGCGATGTATTTCCCTGATTCTTTGTGTTTTATAATTCTTACAGGTAGCTATGCTTGTATGACAAGTAAACATTCCATCGTTTTTGTTTTAAATATTTTTAAGCACTTACATTCCAGGTACTGAACTAGAAGCTGAATATTAATTTATTAGAATTTTTAAAAATCTATATTTCTTAAGTGTTTCCCAGGTTCCAGGTACTGTGCTAAGTACTTTTCATACCTTACCTCATTTAGTTCTAAAAACAGTGATCTTAAAGTTGTTTATTATCCTGGTTTACTGATAAGAAAACAGAAAAATTATCATGTTAAATGATTTATTTCAACTCCATTTAGTAACGGGTCTGGGAGTCAGGATGCGTGTTTGGTGTTTACAGAATGACACAATGACCCCAAAGGAGTTTGACCCCATAATGGTGTTTACTGGTATTTACTGAAGGACCTGAATTAACAGACAGTCATAGATTTTTTTGAGATACACATAGAGATTTTGACCTTCAAGAATCTTATAGCTTACATCTTTTGCATTAACCTGGATAAAGTAGGAGAACACTCTCTTTAGTAAAGTATCACAAAAATGGAAAAGCAAGAGTCCATATCCAATGTACTCAATACTAATATGAAGCCAGTAGATGATATAATGCATGCCCACACAAGAAAATAACTCAACTGAATTCCAGTTGGGGGAGAAGGAGAAAGGAGGGGGGAGAGGAGAAGAGAGAGGAGATTGGTGTGCTCCCACCTAAAGTGCGCAATGTAAGGGTATACGGCACATCTCCTAGGGGCAGGACACAGCTACGGCAGGTACCTTACGGAGCAAATGTAAACCTTGCAACCTAATTGCTTGTACACTCATATTACTCTGAAACTTATTTAAGAAAGAATCTCACAGCTTAATTGTTTTAATAATTCTTGACTTGTGAAGATTTGACTACAGAGGACATTCAGCAATGTATGAAGATAGTTTTTATTTTCATGACTGCCACATCACAGCTACTTCTATCTACTAGGTAGAGGCCAGGGACACTGTTAAACAACATACAGTGCAAAAACATCCCTCTAAAACAAAGAAGTGTTTGGTCCAAAAATGTCAGTAGGGCCCATGTTGATGAACACTGGTGTCAGTAAAGTAACCCATAGAAAGACATAATCAATTAATAATGAATAATTTAAATGATATAAAAGCACTGAAGGAAAAAAATAGATTATGGAGGAAGGTTAAAAGAGGAAAGTGTTGGAGTTCAAGGGCTAGAGAACTTGGACAAACTTGGGTTTAATCCCCAAGTTAACAACCATGGAACTTTGGCCAAGTCTAAATGCCATTGGAAATAAATTTTAATTAGAAATAAAAATACTGACCTTGTAGGAATATTGTAACAATTGAGATGACATATAAATTACCCTTGTCACCCTCAAAGTGACAGTCATTCTAGAGGGAAGGTTTCACTTTCCTAAGTCGCAGTTCATGTCAAAGTGACAAAAAGTTGGACTAGATTTAGTGTGATGTGGTTATTTCAGCTATTTTAATGACATAACAAGTCAGCACATGGTCTCTCCAGTTGATTGCTACACCAAATTCTACATTCCTGGACAAGCCCAGAATAGAACTTGAGATTCCTGATGTCCCACCAGCACCCTCAGCTCCTTCATGTTCCTAGTAAGTAACTTCTCTACTGCAGGCCACTATACAATTCCTCAGCTGTACAATTCCACTTATCCCCTCTGATTGAAAAAGCAGGGTGACATACTGACAATTTTAAAGGGCACACTGAAAGGTGACACACCTTTCATGAAAACTGTCAGCTCCTACATGTCCTTCCCTTTTTGCCTCTTCTGTCCCCAGCATGTGTATCTTTCTGATATGTTTTTCTGCAATTTATCAGTCAAAATTCTTAACCACTTCCAAAGGGAAGGCCTGTATCTTCAGAGGAGCCACCAGATTAACCCTGAAGACAAGTTCAGAACTTCCCAAATTCAGTTCCACATCAGTCCAAAAGTAGGTGTGGGATTAGATCCTGTAGTTGAGAATGAGATTCAGATTATGTAAAGATCTGGCAGAAGGCAACATGCTGAGTATGGTAGGCCACAGGTCAACAGTAATATTTCTTTTTTTCTAGGAAATAGTTGGACATTGGAATAGTCCAATTTTCCGAGAGAAAGGGAACTATGATGTCTAGGAATGGGCTATGAAGAACTTTTGAAATAGTCATCCTGGCAAATCTGAACACATTGCACTGCTAATCCAGAGATGGCAGCTAAAGCAATGGATAGATTTCCCTCATTCTCAGCTGTCCACACACACGGCAGTGCCTTGCCTCCCCATGGTCATCTACCATCAGCCTAGATTGGGTCAGGCTTCATATACTGGAACCTGCTTCTCTGCTCAAGCACATGCCAACATGGCTTAGAATATGTTTGATTCCTTTTCACAAAATACCGATATTTAGTATTTCTATGGGCTGTCATACCAAAAGTGGAGTTTTGCCTCTCATTCTATTGAAAAGGAAAACTTCTTTCATTGACAGAATTTCTGACACAGCCATGCTCTCTCATGTCATCTGTTGCAGAATGAACTTGGCCATGTTGCAGCTATATGCTTCTGCATCTTTCTCTATGAAGTAGAGCAAACTCTACCTACCTTAGAAGGTTGCTTTGAAGATAAAGTAAAGCAGTGAAATGATGTTTGTAAAGTACTTTGCTTAGTGCCTGGCACTTTGAGGTCATGTAA
The DNA here is from genome assembly GCA_963573935.1 of Arctocebus calabarensis. NCBI lineage: Eukaryota > Metazoa > Chordata > Mammalia > Primates > Lorisidae > Arctocebus > Arctocebus calabarensis. Next base: position 11,548 of record CAUYON010091447.1, read on the forward strand.
TAGATGGTGGCTGTTGTCGCTGCTGTTATTGTGACAAGTCATGGCTCATTTTCTCATCAAATGAATATGCATCATTTGTGCAACACTGGACTAGGCTTTAGGGATATGGTGGTGAACAAGATAGACACTGTTCTCACTCTCACGGAAATTACTACCAAAAGTGAAGAGACAGATAGAAAATGGCTGATGAAGAAATGAATGAACACCATTTCCAATGGTGAGAGGGGCTAGGAAGAAAAGTTTGGAAGTGTATTGGAGAATGACTGGGAAAGGGGAACAACTGTGAAGCATATGCTCTGAGCAGTTTTCACTGGAAAAACTGCATTTGTGCCACAAAATGAACAGCAACAAAAAGTCAGTCAAAGAAAGAATTGGGGGCAGAAGGCTCCAAGCAGAGAAAACAGAAAGAGCATAGGCCCCGAAGTGAGAACGAACTTGAGGTGCTCAAGGAGGGAAAGATGAGTGTGCCTGCAACACAGGGAACAGGGGGAATGTGCTGAGAGGAGGTCAGAGCCAGACCCAGCAGGCTTGTAGGTCACAGTGAAGAATCTGGACTTCACTCCAAGTGCAAAGGAAGGCCCATGTGGGGTTTTAAGCAGGAAATAATGAGTTTTGACGTACAACTTTAAAAGACAATTTTACCCTAAGAAGGACAAAAGTGAAGCAAGGGAACAGAGCTGGAAAGTTAATAATGCAATGAGGGCGGACTAAATCACAAGCACTTATTTCCTTTTCCAACTTGTTCTGAAGATTAAATGAAAGAACATAAATGCACCTAGGATAACTCCCTGGCATAGAGTCGATGCTTAACATATTTTAATTCTCTTCTTCCCACTCTACTCCAGCAGAGATCTCTACTTCCACAAAGAACTTTAAAAGGCACAGAGAACGCATGGAGGCTGCGAATGCCAGAGACACGATTCTCATCCACCGAGTGTTGATACAGCAACATTATAATAAGGCCCAGCAAATGCCAATTTCAGGCTGGTGCATATTGCTTTGTGTTGCCATTCTGTGAAAACTCCAAAAACTATTATGCTTGAACATCGTAAACTCATTTTTTTTTTAAGTAGCACAGGGACCATAATGTGTTTTGAATTCACAATCTAGGATCACCATTCTTCTCTAGTCCAAAAAGAAGATTAAAAATTTTCCAATTTAAAACTATACCAGATTTGTCTTCCAATTAATGCTGAAGGCACAACCCAGCTGTCTTGAATTAAAGCAGCACGCTTTGCCACTATCAGCTAATACTATACTAGGAGACTATAAAGGAATTGTTGTAAAATTAGTGCAAGGAATACAATGTTAATTGTAATTCAGATGAGGACTAAGAGATGTAATTGATGCTAGAGAAGGTCTGGTTTGGAGCAGCCACAGTGAGTCGGGGAGCAGAAAGCGGCATCTTGTAATGTTGAGAATCTAGACCGCTAAGAAAGATTTCCTGGGAGCAGATCTGCCCTCCCATCACTTCTCTCATGTGTGTGTGACCTTGGGGGAGTCTCCTAGCCTCTCTACACCTCAGTTTCTCCATCTGTGGAATGTGAAAAATAATAATACGTCTCTCATCAGATCCTGGTAAAGACTGCTGTGATCATTGGCTTAACATGTTCAGCCTGGGGCTGGCATAAAGTTTAAAGAAATATCAGCTATCTTTATTACCCACCAGTACCCAGAGGCTCAGCTGAGGAAATTGGAATTATTTATTCTGGAATTGAGACGTCTCAATGCATAATGTAGATTTTTATGATGAAAAAAATGCCGCGATGTTTTGAGTCCTCCAGGGGGGACTGTGACGATGCTGTGCCAAGGGTTTATGTTAAAGAAGAAAAGAAAAAAAGCTACCCCCAACATTCAGCAGCTGACCTGGCACTCACAGCTGGGCTTTGCTGTTCTGTTAGACAGAAACCATCTCATGGGATGCACACCTCAGATAAGGCTGCGCTAGACCATGATAAAATGAGACAAAGCAAAGATGCTTTGTAACTTCACCCCAGCACAGACAACAGCAAGGTAAGTGTGACCCCACTTTCTCCCTCCAAATGACGGACTGCTGCTTATTTATTGATTACAGTTTTATATTCACTTGTCTCTACTCCCTTTAGATAAGATTGATTGAGATACACAATCATAGAATTGCCCCTGCTTTATGAAAGCATCTAATCTAGATCAAACCCTTCCCAAAATCCCACACACAAAGTCCAAATCCTACAATAGGCTCTTTCTAACACTCTCTTACCGAGATGCCCCACAGTTGCCCACAATCTCCTATACTCTGGCAAGTCATAAATGCAACTTGTTCAACTACAGGTGTTTACCCAGTGGCCTGGGATAAAGAGCAATGACAACATATCTCATTTAATCCATCAACAACCCTGTATAGGCACACAGTATTATCTCTGTTCAACAGCCAAGGAAACCAAGTTTCAGAGGAATTAAAGAACTTTCCCAAGATCCTTCATGTGTAACAAGGGACAAAAGTCCAGCCTCATAACTGCCACAATCTCATTCTTGCCTTAGAGTCATCACACATATGTTCAGTAGTGTCCAAGTGAGAACTGAGCAAGAAAAACTGTCAAGAAACAGCAAGATGGATTAACAGAGCAGGAGATCTGAACAGGAAGGAGGTAGGATAAGCCTTGGAAAAGGAGACCAATTTTCCCACCAATTCAGTATTTTTTTTTTCAACTAAAATCTTTCAAAGAACGTAAAACAGAGAGATTTTGACTTTGGAGAAGATTGAGCAACTTAGGGTAGGTTGGAAGAGAGACAGGCAGTTCTCACTCCCTTAAACTGATCTTCTGTTACTTGATTCAGAGATAGTGGGCTCTGGCTGAATGGTGCTACTGCTGGCAATGAAGATATGGAAGCCATTCTGGTAATAGTATCCTTTAAATGATTGGAAGCATTTGTCCACATAAACAAAAGAGAATGATTTTTCCTTTTATATTTCAAATTTATCTTAGTAATTAGATGATATATGATTTAGTTTTTACTATTTTTCAGGCAGAAAGAAGATAACTGGCAAGTGAGCATCTAATGGGGGACATATATAGCTTGCACAATTTAAAAATAAAATCTAACAGTTTGCATGTTTAGCACCTTTCATGCAAGAATCTCAGAGCATTTTGTAAAAATGAATTATGCTTCCTTCCCTTCCCCCAACACCCATGAAAAAGTTTGATTTAACAACTGTGAGAAAAGGCTCATGAGAGTATGACAGACCCGGAGTTCTCACACATGTGGAGGTGCATCCTGACTTGAAGGAAGAGCTTGGGTTGATCTTTGGAATGGGAGCTCCACACAGATGTTAGCCTGTTCCCAAGGAAGGACCTGCTCTCTCTTCTCCCCCGCCCCCTCAGTCCCTTTAACCCTTTGTCCCCTCCTCTAGGGTTCCTATCTTCTTTTCCTCATTCTGGGAAATCAGTCATCCATTTTTATCTGGATCGCTCTGAATAGTCCTTGGGGAAATGAAGGAGGAGAAGTTCAAGGGAAGAGGCAGGCTTTGAAAATCATGTTCTTGATAGAGACACCTACAGGGTAATCAGAGCTTCATGTAATCCCAATAGGCTTCATCTTAGCGAAGCTAATGTGGAATTCATTCGTCTGTTCAGCAAATATTCATGAATGTCAAGTTATCAAGGCAGTGCCATTCTAGGGGATATAGCACTGAACAAAATGCAGGTGAATCTGCTTCCATGGGTGTATAGGCTAGTCAGGGGAGAGTCAATAAACAAAAGAAACAAAAGAAACTGCACAGTATATGAAAATGAGCTAAAGGTTATGGGGAAAAAGAAAGCACAATTCTTTGTGGAGAATTGTAGTCAGGGAGAATAAAGGTCAAGGGGGTTAGTTTTTTTAATGGCATGTCAAGAAAGACCTCATTGAGAAGGTAATGTTTGAGCAAAGATATGAAGGAAGTGAGGGAGCAAGCCATATGATATCTGGGAAAGGAATATTTCAGGCAGATAGAACAGCAGGAATAAAGGTCTTAAGCCAGGAGGCTGTCTGGAGTCCATGGAGTGTGGCTGATGTGGAAAAATAGAGGAATGAGTAGCAGCAGTCATGGAAGTCACCACATGACAAGAGTTGAGAGATGGGACAGGGTCTCCTGAGTCACTGTAAGGACCCTGGTTTTTTCTTCTGCAGCAGATGCAGAGCCAGAAGAATTTTGAAAACAAGAATAATATCATCTTAGAATGTAAAGAAGTCTCTATGGTGTTTAAGACTAGAAGGAAAGGAGGTAAAAGTAGAAGAAGAGAATCCAGTCAGAAGTTGACTGAAACCAAAAAGATAGCAATGGCTTGGATCACAGAGGTGGAGATGGAAAAAGTACTTGGTTTTTCAATGTTTTAAAGGAAGATAGACTAGATATGGAGTATGAGAAAGAGAGGAGAAGAAGATAATACCAAGAATTTTGGACTGAGCAAATGGAAGGATGAAGGTACCTTTAGCCAAGATGAACGAGAAGGTGCAACAGGTTTGAAAGGAAAGATCTGTGCATTGGGGGAATGTTTCCTTAAGATGTCTGTTAGACATCCAAGGCAAATGTCAGAAGGCAGGTGGATGTGCACCTCAGGAGCTCACAGAGAGCTCATGATTGAAGATAGAGATTCAGACGCCATTGGCATATCGACAATATTTAGTGTCGTGAAACTGGCCCAGAGCACCACGGGAGAGGGTAGTGGGTCCTCTTCTCTTTACTTCCATGCTCCCTTTCTCTTTGCAAATGCCAAAGAGAAGAGGAGCATGAACTAAGCCCATTAGACTCTGGGGATACAGGCAGGAACCTGCAAAGGAAACAGGAGGTGCTGCCATTGAAGCAGAGAGGAGACCAAGGATGTGGAGCACCCCGCAAGTCAAGCAGAGAAACAATTTAAAAGAGAAAAAAGTGATCACTGCATTTGATACTTCTGATAGGTCATTGACACTGAAAGTTGATTAATACATTTAGCCATATGAGGTCACTGACAACTTTTAGAGCAAGTTTCTGTAAGGTGATGGGGGCTTGTTCGGGAGAGGTAAAAGTATGTATATCTACATGCTGACAGGAATAATCCAGAAGAGAAGTTAATGGTACGAGAAAGGAAATCACTAGAGCAATGTCTTCAAACAATGTGACAGGGCCTAGAATCCACTATGCATGCGATGGCTGCCCTTAGATAGGAGCACAGACATTTCTTCTCTGTAGTGACGGGGAGGAAGGACGATTGTCATGGTACAGATGCTGGAAGGCAGGCAGATGTGTTGGTAGTAGTCAGTGGGAAGTTAGCATTTTATTATGATACTTCTATGATGTCAGTAAAAATAGGAAGTAAAGTCATCTCCAGTGACATAGAGGTGATGCTGGTTTGAAAAGGAAGGGAAATACATGAGACGGTTGCCCAGGGCAGCAGGGTGAATAAATTAAAATGTAGTATCCCTGTCTCAGAAATTCACATAAGATTCACGGTCCTAAATTTGACAATAAGACGAGTTATTCATATTTGTGTGTGTATGCACCAGCCACATTCTGTGCATAGGTACCAGCACGGAAGAGGCACGGAACTGGATTTAGCCAAGGTTGGGGTTCCACCACGTGAGTACCAGGAAAGAAGAGGGGCAAGAGAGTGGAGGGTAGTTGCACAGATTACAATGACTAGCCAAAGTATTTAAGGTGAGAGGAGAGGAATAGCATAAAAAGGGAGAGTGAAAATAAATAAATAAATAAAAAGGGAGAGTGAGGAAAAGGTGGTAGAATTAATGGGGTTGCAGGAGCAATTAGGACTTAGGAGGGAAGGAGAAGGGAAAGGCGACAGCATCAATGGGTTGCAGGTCCCAGAGAGTTCAAAGGGTGACAGCATCTGGTTGTGAAAGGGATTAAGCAGCAGAGATCAGAAGCAGTGGTCAGATGGTGGGCTGCTTGAAAGTGAAATTTCAGACAGTCACACCTGGTCTGGTCTCTAGTCTGAGTTTAACCATGGGAATAATGGCTGATGTGTGATAGAGGGACAGGGCCGAGATGAGACCACCACAGGAAAGGGGTTCTAGGAAATGGAAGTTATCACTTAGATATTAAATAGGGGGGGGGGATGAGGCCACGGAGAACGATGATGAGCTGGGAACTAAGATGGAGAAATGAACAAGAGTGATGCAGGGGTCTGTAGAAGGCTTACCCCAAAGAGGGGAGGGTAGTCCCATCTGATGGCAAGGGAGTCAAAGCTGCAGGGTTTGGGCGAAGAGGGAGAGAGAACGAGTGGTCTGGAAATGGCAATGGTGAACTAAAATGGGAAACTGTACCTCCAGGCCCAGAGAGAGGTGAGGAGAGGAAGGAACAAAGCCACCACTGGAGAAGGCTGAGCAGGGAGAGAGCAGCGTACTCAGAGGAAGCACAGGTTTAAGTGCGACACGCACATGCGTACAAACATAACACGCACATACCCACACACGGAGAAACGCACAGATCCCGCAATGGGAACACATTTGGGTAAAGGAAACATACCTCATTAAAGTTAAAAAAGGGGAAAAGCAAAGAAATAGGACCTGTGGGCGGAGGGGAAGGATGATGTCAAGAAAAGTCTCTTTCCAAAAGTATCTGATAGGGATGCCCAGTATTTTTTTTTCTTTTGGTCGCCCTCAGTAGAGTGCTGTGGCGTCATAGCTCACAGCAAGCTCAAACTCTTGGGCTCAAGCAATTCTCTTGCCTCAGCCTCCCAAGTATCTGTGACAATAGGTGCATATGGCCAGCACCCTAACCACTGAGCTACAGACGCCAAGCCTAAGATCGTCTATGTTTAGCACATGATGTTTTTTTTTTTTTTTTTTTTGAGACGGAGCCTCAAGCTGTCACACTGGATAGAGTGCTGTGGCATCACAGCTCACAGCAACCTCCAATTCCTGGGTTCAAGCGAGTCTTTTGCCTCCGCCTCCCAATTAGCTGGGACTACAGGTGCCCGCCACAACGCCTGGCCATTTTGTTTGGTTGCAGCCGTCATTGTTGTTTGGCGGTCCCGGGCTGGATTCGAACCTACCAACTCAGGTGTACGTGGCTGGCGCCTTAGCCCGTTGAGCCACAGGCGCCGAGCCAGCACATGATGATTTTATCTTTGTGTTCTTTCAATTCACAGTGTTCTCCTCAAATGTCATTCATGGTAATTGCATCATGCTCATTTGAATACTTGTCCTAAATTTTCAATGAGATTGTAAGGCCCCTGAGGAGCTGAAGAATACGTCTCCTTCAGTTTGGCATCCTTTGTAGGTCACAGCTCCAGACCTAACTCAATGGATGTCCTTGAGTTATATGCCTTTAAATGTTGGATCAATTTAGGTAGGTCAATTTAGATGTTTACTATTTCAGAGTATCAAAGGGATTTTCAAAGGAATAAATGCCATATTTATTCATATGAAAATTAAATTAAACATAAATGAGAATATTTTGTAGTTATTATCATTAATAATCATCTTACAGACTGAGGCTGAGAAATGGCACAGATAAATATCAAAAGTATGTCCAACATGTAACTCTTAGAATTATAGGGTGAAAAAAACTGGTATCTAATTGCCAAAAAGCTATTTAAAGCAGAAATATGAGATTAAAAATGCCAAAGGTGTAAACAACTTTAATCTGCTAATTTATTACACATGTCTCTTAGAGCCAAGTTTTATTTTAAGATTAGATCGTGGATATTTTCACTGTGTTACTGTAAATGAAACTAAAATTTTCTAAATTCAAATGCATTTTCATCTTATGCATTTTTCATCTTTTAGATGTCACTTCATCTCCTCTGAAACCAAGTTGATTTCTGTAATTTAAGCATTGTGAATATATACATATATGCTTTTTCTTTTACATACGTTCTTTTAATGTCTAAAAGTCACTCTGACAGTACTTAACCCTTCCTGCAGCCATACACTACTTTAGGGAACGGACCAGTTACAGAAATGAGTTACTTTTCTATTGTTAAAACAGCAAATGTGGCTTTAACTAAAACAGATAATTTAGGGTTACTTGCTGAGGAAAGTCATCCATTTGGTCATACATGGAGGAGGTGTAAAGGTGCGTTACAGACCCCACGCCATACACTGGGCCCAATTACCTTCAACTCGTTCTTCTCTTACAACCCATAACATACCTTGATTTCTGGACACATCTAATTCTGACTGCTAACTTAAGCCTCCAGCTTATATAAGGAGCAGTCACAGTAAAAACTGAGGTCCAATCCAGTATTTAAAAGACGATTCACTACCAAAAGTAAGTGCTTTTTGAATAAGTCTATGTTCTCAAACTTTCCAACAAGGCTCTGCCACCCCTATTCCTAAGAAACACCTTTCTCCAGTTACAGCACCATGAAATGTGACCTTTCTCTCCAGCTGGCACTGAGGTTTAGCCACAATCATTAAAAAGGTACAGGTGTGCTGACAATTCAGGCTAGCACAACAGTGGCATGGTGTGAGACTGGGTGGGGAAGGGGAAATTTACAGGAAGGCTTGCACAAAATTGAATCTTTAATATAATCTTAATAATGTGAGTTCTTTGGGCCAAATAGTTGGCCTCCCCTTCCCCTGTGAAATACCATGATTGACTGAGAGCTTATATAGAACTGCGTTTCAGGGATATTGTGGGATTTGGGGACACAAAGTACATGTGTTTGTACTACCTGTATGACTTGTCCAAGCTTGACTCTGCCTGTCCCTTTCCGCATGGAGTCCCTGAAAGGCAGAGAGTCACTGACGAGTGGTTCTTGACAGTGGAGAAGCATCAAATTGTCCTGATGATCCAAGAGCAGAGAACTAGGACCAGCAATCAGAAGGGGGAGATGAGTTTCTTTTCCACACAGGGCAGAACTGGTTAGAGCTACTACAAATGAACTTACCTGGAAAGCTTTCACAGGAGGCATTCAAGAGGCAATGAGCATTGAATGGCTCCCACTAGATAACCTAAAACACCTCTTCAAACTCTAAGGCTTTATTTCAGATCCCAGGCAAGCACTCTACAGGAGTTGGTGTATTTCCTGTTCTCCTGTTTCCTTTCTCTCCCCTCTGAGTCTGCACACTCCATTCTCTCTGCCTAGGCACCCTTCCACCACCTGCTCCTTCCAATACAAGCTTCTAAGTCAATTCCTTTACTTTCTCTAATCTAATCTGCCCTAATAAATTTGGATAAGGACATTTTCCTACGTGTTTTTATGGCACCCATCTAACTTCTTAAAGGGAGAGAACATGTCTTTGTCATAATTCTACATTCATTAATCACCAACATAGGGCTTACAACCTAGCCAGTTCTCAACAAATGTGTGTTCAATGACTTAATTTGTTCATTAATAAAACCCTGCTGTGTCTTCCCCAGAAAGCCATTGCCTCTAGAAATAATTAAACCACAGGTACTTTAACTTGCATAGTCATAATACAGAGGGTGAAAAAAAAATGTATACACATTTTAAGAAAAGAAAAAAATTGTATTAAAATTATAATACTCAATGTATACCAATAATATTTGTGATCTTATATACTGTATGTTGAATCTTGTAATTACAAGAAAAAGTCAAATGTGATTTGAGTATTACATATGTGTATACTTATTATGTGCACCCTCTGTATTTTATGGGTCTGAAATTCTTTCCCCCTCCAAGATATGCTCCCAGTAGGCCATCAGCACTTATTAGCATGCGGTGGGAATATTCATGTACTGTCATGTCACAAAGGGATCTTTAGGGAGAGAGTAGTTCATTAATACAGGCTATATATACATTTTTTTCAAAACATTAAATAAAGGTGACTAAGTCCATTCACACCAAAAATGTCTTTTGGCTACCACCTGTGTTACTCAGATTCTTATTTGGGGTCAGGTGAACTGAATTCTAATTAAGATGGTGCCAGTCCCAAGGGAAACCTTGCTAGGGCCAGTCTCTGTATGTCAACCCACTGGCCTTCCACCACCCCCTTCTATTAAAACAATGCTCTGAATGGCTGTGATGGGCAAGGCACCTCAGCAACTGTCTTCCAGGGCAAAGGGAATAACTTAGCTCAGAAACTGAAATGAGTCTGTGGCCTTCAATCCAGGACACATAATTAAAAGAAGATTATTCAAACTACTTTCCATACAGTATGAAACATGCTCATTAACATTACTGATTTAAGGAGATGGAACAAACTCAAAATCAAATAAATGAATGACAGTCAAATCTATAATTTCATCCTTTCCCATATTCCCTCTGCTTTTAAACTACAACTGTTTTGTAAAAACGACTGTAGTCTTTGAAACCCTGTAAGGATAGGTTATTAGTAAGAAGAATCAGAAGCCTTGTGCTTGCTTGCATCCTACTGTCATGAGTTCATAATCCCACGACCAACTTCCAGTCATCTTTTCACTTCCTGATAAATCTAAGACCTTGTTCACACCCATCTCTATGCTCAACCACAACTCTCACTTCCCTGACTTTGTGCCTGCCTCCCATTAAGAAAAACGAACTCCAACAAATCTTCATTCCTATTTAGCTGTTGCTTACCTAGACCAATGTTTCTCAGACTTTCATATGCTTAGTAATTACCTGGGGATCTTTTAAATGCGATTCTAATTCAGTAGATTCAAGATGGGGGGGGGGTGCTAGAGACTCTGCTCTTATAAAAGAGTTTATAGAGATTGCCAATGCTGCTGGTGCAAGGACCATACTTTAGAATAGCAAGGACTCGGGCCAAGAACTCAGCACAAAACCTCTCAGTCCAAGCAGTTTCAACAAGTCTGCAAATTCTTGAAATGTTAAGGAAATGTTTGTGTGTATGGAATTTTCTAGCGGAAGGGTCCATTACTTCCATAAGCATCTTAAAGGAATCTGTGCAAAAGTTAGGAACAGAGGGCCAGAGCTACCACTATCCATTCCTGGAAATCCTGTGACTCGTCTTTACCCTTTCTTTCTCTCTCTCTTTCTTTCTCCTTCTCTCTTGTTCTCTCTCTCACTAACTGCTCCTAAAGCATTCATCCAGCAATCCCACTAGCAATTGGTTTTCTACACCTGACCAGATTTCTATTACTTGAGGTACCTGCTACACTGGACACACTCATTTAATGGACCACTAGAAAAAAATAAAGTTTGAGGCTCGGCGCCCATAGCACAGTAGTTATGGTGCCAGTCACATACATTGAGGCTGGGGGGTTCAAACCTAGCCTGGGCCAGCTGAACAACAATGACAATTGCAACCAAAACAATAGCTGAGCATTATGGCAGGTGCCTGTAGTCCCAGCTACTTGGGAAGCTGAGGCAAGAGAATCACTTAAGCCTAAGAGTTTGAGGTTGCTGTGAGCTGTGACACCACAGCACTCTACCAAGTGTGGCATAGTGATACTCTGTCTTAAAAAATAAGAAAAATAAAGTTTGAGATCAATGACTCAGAATCACAGAAATTAAGACATGATATTGGATAAGGAAAATGATTTGGAAAAGGAGAAAGACCTGAGTTTGAAAGCTCTATTTGACACCACAAACTTCTATAGGTTAGTTAGTTTCTCCATGCTTCAATTTCCTCCTCTGTAATAAAACCTATTTTCAGGCCTTTTGTAAAGCTACAAGGACAAGCTTCCTGGTACAAAATTCATAGAATTAATTAATTAGCTGTTTCTCATCTCTTTATCATAGAAGAAGAGGAAGGACAAATTAAGGTCTAAATGATCTTAAAATAACTTGAAAATAAGTTGTAGTAAATTAAGATTGCACTAAAAGAATTATATTTTTATACTTGAATTCTGAATAATAAAAAAAAAATCTACTTTTATAGGTCTAAAGTAGACTGGAACAAAAAGTTTTGGAGAAATTTCTAAGGGAAAATAAGGAATTTTTATATCAAATTTCAACTTTTCCTGATTTGAGAAAATACTTAATTTCCAAGAACTCACACTAAATATGTATCTGGTCATTATACTGTCAGGGTCATGCCCCAGAGGCAGGATCTACTAAGATCTGTGGAAACTGGCTGTGACTGACTGAAGAAATATATATAGTTAGAAACAATGGTAAAGAAAGAGACATAGAGTAGAATTAAAGGTTGAGCTCAGGGGTCCATTGCCCTTGTGGCCTTCTGGCAATGACCCCCACCTCAGTGTTTGCTCCACTTTGCTTTTGTTGAAGTATATTTACCCAGAGGGTAAGATGAGGGAGGGAACAAAGATGCCAGCAGTTTCTCTAATTGAGCATATCAGCTCCTATTGTTATTATTGTTAACCTCAAAGGTAGCCTTGAGAAATCTAAAATCTGAGCCTTGTATTGGGAGAGCCTTCCGCTTGGGATCACACAGACAGATTTCTAGGGAGGTGTTAAACTCCACTAGTTCCCTATGGAGTAAAATGCCACTGGTGTTAATCTCCTCTAAGGAATCAATGGGAGGGAGGAATTTCCTCCCATCACCACCACAGAGGATCTTCCTCTGTGATAAGGGATATAAGCTCTTCTGCCCATATCTCAGGGCTCAAGCTACTCCCTTGATCTCTGCCTCAGGCAAATGCAAATCTCCACAATGGTATCTGCTTTGCCTATGTACTAGGCAGGAAATGACTCAGTTAATGTATCTTCCTAGGTCTTTGCCATAGCCTCTTCTATGACCATTTTTCCTCAGAGTGCTAACAGACCCAGCAGGGGTGTTTGTAAGCTGTATCCCTAATAGGCTAGAATTTGATAAAGGGCAGGAAGCTTCTAGCAATGGCTTATTTAAATGTAAACTAGCTGACTTATCTTTGTTCCCACTTGCTCAGCCTACTTTTTAATTTTCCTTTTTCTTGGGGTGCTTTCCTTTGCCAAGAATGGGGTCTTCGGTCCCCATTCTTGCAGCATTATACAACACTATAAAACTGCTCAGGAAAGTTAAAACTAGTTATTAACAGACTCCAAGAGGGGAAAATATTTTCTAGAGGTAGAATGACTTCCCATGTGAAGTATCAAAGACTTTTGATTGTAAGCATTTCAGATATGTCATAATAAAAATGCCATTAGGTTTTTTACTATACAACCATTTACCTCTATTAGCACAATTACACTGAACCTCAACACAGCTAATCACTGTAAACCTAGTGTAAAGAAATCCCCCAGACCCCTTTTCATGCTCAGTGTGATACTACACCTTTACTTGTTTATCTGAGAAAGTTAAGCATTTAATAGATCTCATGTCCCCCTCAAGGGCTTTTAAAAGCATACTTATTGTTATTCTATTATATCCTATTTTTTAAAACTACTGGAAGAATTCAGAAGAAAAGCAATCTCTTTGGACCAATTTGTCAAATAATGAAAGTTCAAAGCTCTCGTTATCTCTTATTCTAAAACAATCTGTTATCCCTCAAGGATAAATTTTTTCCATTTCTGATAAGGTCCTTGTCCAACTCAAATTATAAGCAAAGGAAGTCTTGGGAGGGAAATGTGTTTACTTATTTTTCCACGTAACATCTTCAAAGAAATTTGAGGGAAGAAAGGACTGATCCTAAGGATATCTTTCAGAAGTAAAATATTCAGTAAGACCTTTTCTTCATCTTCCTAAAACAATCTTTATCTCTGAGGAAATTGAACCAATACTCAAGATCTTACTTCTCAAAGCAGTGTTTTTCCAAAAGAGTTGTCCTTATTCATCTAATATAAATATCATCTGTGGAGTCATTTTTTTATACCCCCAAGATTCACATTAAAGCTAGTTTAAAAATAATTTGCCTTTTACATATGTTTTCACTAGATTGAAAGTCAAAAGCTCTTCAACCCTTGCCATTCCAGCAACAGAAGACAGAACCACATTATTTTAGGGGTTTTATTCAGCAAGATAGAGTGTGGAGGCCTCTGAAAGAGATATGTTTCTCGTGGTGAAGGGTTAAAAGAGGACACCAAACCACCCTCTGGAAGTCATTAAGTTACAAAGCCCCAAGAAGATAAAAGTTTCCATTTTCTAAAATGTAAATCAAAAACATATTCATTAGTATTGCAAAACAAACATGCAAATCTTCACCACTTGAAAAGCTCGGCTAAATATGTACAAGGGCTAAACCCAAAAATACATCTGGTCCTCGGTTACAGAACTTGCTTTTTTGGTTTTATCTAAAGAGTTTGTCTGTCTTCCATGGTTGGCTTCTTGGATTATTGCAATTCATAATAAGCCTTTTAGCTAAGGATGAAATAAACAAAGATAAAGTCTATGTCCTAGTTTTAAATGGTCCAGATGGGATGATTTTTCCATATGTTTAGCATACCCACTGTTTATTAATCATTGCTAGCAGAGCTTAGAGGATTACTGGGTTTATTGTCTGGGCAAGGGCTGAAATTTACAGTTTCTATAATCGCTGCTCACCTTTTTAATACTCCATCTTTCTGGATTGTCCTTTGTGCTTAATTCAAGTTGGATGTGTATCCACATCTGTGTGTGTGTGTGCGTGTGACATATTATAGGGTAGTGAGTCTCAGCCAATTGATCAAGAGGAGGTTTTTGTGCCCAAATTTGGATGCAATATCAGTCTTAAGGAATGTGTTACATCATAACAATGACAATGTGGGTAAAACTGGCAATACTTGACTCACCACCCTTTACAGTGATTTACTCAGTGTCTGGCAATCTGTTTTTCATATGATGTTTGTTTCTCATAAACAGTTTCAACATGGGAGAGTATGGTGTCAAGATAACAGTCATATCATTCGTCATTGTAGAACATCTATCGGGCTTGCCAAGAAAAGAAGGTTCTTTTATTCTAGTCTTCTCACAAGTACTTGGATTCTGGTGATTATTTCTCATGAACATGCTGTATTGCTTTCTGAAACCTGACCATCATTGCCTCAATTATGTAGTCATTTCAATTTATCACAAGGGAAATGAAGTCCAAGGAAAGGTCAGAGTGGGAAATGATGGGGGACAGAGAAAGGAGGAGGTCTCAGGCCACAGCACCACAGAGACAGGAGACCTGAAACTGAGTTAGGAGAGAAACAAGGGCACTTGGATCATTCCCTGTCATTTTTATTAGAGATATGATTGTATATCGCTTCCATTTTCATAAAGAGTCAAGCTTTTCGGCCTATTGTTAGTTGTAAAATGGTTAAAACAAGTGAAGGGGCAAAAAGGAGAAACCCCTGTCTTTCTATACCATAATCATAATGCCTCCCCGTCAATCCCAGGGAATTCGGACAGAAGGCTTCCATATTTGGAACACCCCCTAAAACTTGGAAGGAGAAAAAAGGGAGCAGATATTCTTTAAAATTTCTTTTAATAGAATTGGTTAAGACAGTTAATGCAGAAAATGTTCTATTAATCATGTATGCTTTTTATAGTATTTTTACTTGGTTTTTGAGATGTCGTTTTATATCTTCAGCAAATAGAAGAATGGAAGGCCTCCATAAGGCATAAGAATAGACAGCTGTGGGCACAGAAAACTGGATATTGAGTCATTCAAAAAAAGGCTTTGAAATCACTCTGCTGGAGTTTGTGTACAATAATTAAGCTCTGACCAAGTGTCTTTTATGATACCCTATGTATTAAAAAGATTTGTTCTGTAAAATTTGGAATCAGTCAAAAGGCCATAGTCAAGGATCCAGAGGGCCACATGTGGCTCCAAGCCTGGAGGTTCCTCACTCCTAGACAATAAATAAAATAAAGACTTTGTGCTTAGTAATCAGCATTTTGAAAGTAAGTTACATCAAGGAGGAGCATTTAACTTATGTCTGTGGATGAAAATGATCTAATTTGAATATGAAGTGTCAAATCTATGACTCAGACAACGGTCAGATATTCTGGGAAATCTATGCAAAGAATATCCTCCTGATATTTCACCTTAGTTTATGTAACCAGAAAAGCTACTCCATTTAAAGCTTTGTCATCAGGTAAATTGGTACCTAGCCTTCTGCATGGTGTAGAGTCTTCAATTCAAAGAGAAATTGTTAAAGTTACTAACCAAGAATGACAAATATTATTTCTCTTAGGGATCTGGTACATAAAGAGTGTATTTCAGAAGAAAGAAAATTGGGCTTATCAGTTACAAAGTTCAGCCACATTCTGAGAATGTCTCACAGTGGAATTGAAAAGGAAATTTCCAGAAGGTCAATATTGCATGATCCTTAAAAGAACCTACAACACACACAGCAAACTGCTAAGCTTTAGTGGTTAGAAGGAAAACAGAACAAAGACATGCCTCTTTCTGAAAAGGCATTCCCCATTAAAATGGTCTCCTAGGCAAAGAAATGTTTTGCCATCATCAAGTCTCAAATAACTAGGAAATTGAACCAATATTCATGAAGGTTCTATTTATAGTTTCTTATCCTCAAAATAATTGCATATATACATGGTTGCCTCAAAAAAACTAGAGAATCAGAATAACTTAGCTTTTTACTTTTTTCTTTACTGAGTAAATGCCTAAACCCAGCAATTATTTCAAACAAGAGGAAATTTTGAAGTGGTCATTTGACAGTGGTTAAAGTAACGCAGTCACATAACTGGATCAAAGTGTCATCTAAAATGGTATTTTCCTTAAAACTTATATTTCCTCATCTGAATTTATGTTAATAAATAACCCTAAATCTGTAATTCAAAACCTCTTAGTTCACACATACAAGTCACCAAGCACTATCCATTTTTCTACTCTCTCATTCCGTTCTTTGCTTTTGTTCCTCAGGGTGCCATTCCAATTCTAGTTCAATTATTTAGGCTAGTTATATAAAGAAAGGATTGCTGGGAGAGATCAGGAACAAATGAATGAACTTTTAGAAGGCTCTTCTCAAAATCTAGGTAATTAATGGTAATGTAGTAATCTAGGGGGATGGTAAAAATCTAGCTTCACTACATTACCTAGATCACTGCAAGAACCTTCCAATTGGGCAGCGCCTGTGGCTCAAAGAGTAGGATGCTGGGCCCATACACCAGAGGTGGAGGGTTCAAACCTGGTCCCGGCCAAAAACGGCAAAAAAATAGATAAATAACCTTCTGATTTTTCACTTTTATTTGTTTCTCCTGAGCAATTTATTCTATAGATCAAACCTCTAGGCAAAATAATTTTTCTTAAAAAATCAATTTCATTTAGTCACAATCCTGCTTAAAAGTGGCCAAATGTTTTCTACTGATCACAGGACCAAAGGCCAAACTTAAGTTGATGACATTCACAACCAATTGAGATCTAGCCCACTATCTATCAGCATTGGGCTTTATTACCCTTTACCATGCCATACCAATTTCTCACCCAATTTCCCTTCTCTTTACCCATCCACAGCCTTCCTACCCTCTGTTCTTCTTCAGGTCTTTCCCACTGCCAAAGTCCATATTGGTATTTTACTTCTTGGGGCACTAAAACTCAGCCCAACTGATCATACTGTAAATACAGATATGTAACCATGTGCTGCCTTTTTTTATTGATAATAGTTTGGCGTCCATTTTCTGTTTACTTGACTCTATGCTCCTAGATGCAAGGATTATTTCTAAAAGGTGCCAGTAATTACTGCATTGAACATCTATCATATGACAGCCACAATTTTAGGCACCTTCCCTCAGCTGTCTCACTAACGCTAGAAGATAAACTCCATGAAGACACAATCTGCTTTCTTCACACTGTACCTGGAAAAATAAACAGGTAACACAATTCTCTGGGCTCCAATGTCCATATCAATAGTTAGTGTCCAATTCTGAAAATTACTCAAATGCAAATCAGAAAGTCCAATAGACAGACATTGTAGAAGGTCACAGTCAATGATCAGATAAACTATTCTGGTAGGATGAAAATACTCACTCCTCCTCTCAGAACTGGTTCAACAGTTTTGTTGGTTTGTTTTGTGTTGTGCAAATGAATGTTTGTGACACTTCATTATTTTATAGTGATTTTCCAAGCTATGCCCTTGACTTTCAGAGACTTTTTAGGATTTCCTTAGAGGCTGGCTAGAATTCAGTTTTTGAATGGTCATTTTTGTCACATGAAAAATACTTGATTTAAGTATACCATTTAATAATATTAAATTTCATTTTTCTATACTTTCAAAAGTTTAAACTTTGGAAGAAAATAAAGTTCCCCAAATCACTTGCACTACTTTGCTCCTTATTTTCAGATTTTATCCTTTGTTCTTGAAAGAACCCTTGAACCACTGTAGCAATGTAAGAATATACCATTGGAGACTGCTCCCTGACTAGCAAAATGAAAGAGAGGCTGAGTGAGGCTCATAGCTCTTACTGAATTAAAAATGAAAGTTCAGAGGTCAGGATGACCCAAATTGCATGTCTGTATTGGTAAGATTATCCAGATAAACCCCACCTAACACTTTGCTTACATTTTTCGGAATAGTGAAAGTCATTCATGCCAATTAAAATGAGAAATTATAAAGCCAAACTTGGCCCAGTAGGGAAATATATTTTATCCTACCACATTTTTACATTTGCATACATGGCACCCTTCAAAGCCAGGAGTTTATATTTTCCCACCAAAGCTCAGCATGTGTGAAAAATGCTTTCCAAGAAATGAAGACTGGCTAAGACGCAAATGCAAATGTGAATTTGTGGGCAAACATGTGCAATTTAACCTGAATCAATCTATTGCCTCCGTATCTTGGATGTGCTTGGTAGTAACTTAGAGTCTTGCTCTGACCAGAACCTTGAACCTCAAAGTCCAAAAAACAATGGCATGAGGAGAAAATCACTTGAAAAACAAATGCATTTCTCAGTAATGAATGCTTTGTAATATACAACTGGAAAAAAGAAGCTTCAGCAGGAGATAACAGGCTGAAGGTTAGAAATTATTTGTTGGTTCATTCTTTCTATGAAAACGATTGTCTCTGTGATCACAAATAAATTCCAAAGCCTCTGATTCTGGGAAGAATCGTTTCTCCTCAGAAAAGGGACAGTGCTAAAATTCTGTTCTCCTGATCCCAGCTCTAAAAGGATTCTCAAAGTAAAGAGATGACCAGAGGATGATCAGACTATCCTCCTCATCATTTTAAAAAAGGAAGTTTCTGTAGATGCAGAGAGAAAGGAACTCTCATACACTGTTGGGGATACTGCACATTAGTTCAACCTCCATAGCAGTGATTTTTAATCAGTGCATCACAGCACACTGGTATGCCGTCAGAGGATCTTAGGTGTTCTGCAAAAATTTTTTTTTTAATAATTTTATTGAATCATAATTATGTACATTGCTGCAATCATAGGGCACGATTCATATACATTCAGAAATATTTTGATCGTACTGTTACAGATAGCCTTCATGGCATTTTCTTGATCACTATATAAAGACATTGATACTCTACCTTTAATAAGTTTCACCAGTACCCTGCTAAGCTGCACCGTAGGTGTGATCCCACTAATTGCCCTCCCTCCACTCATCCTCCCCCCTCCCCTCCCCTCCTTTTCTCCTTTCCTTGTATTCTTGTGCTATAATTCGGTTTTAGCCTTCATATGACTGGAGAGTTTTCTAAAAAGTAGAAAACTGTCAATAGCAATCTTAATGATTGCAATGCAACCAATTCACAATCTGGATCAAAAGCTACAGTAGCAGAAAATGAAACTCATTTGACTATTATGTCTGTGTGGCTATACATGGTTAGTTTTTGTAAACCTTGGGAAAATCATCTGTTTAAAGGTATTGGCCACTCCTTTTAGCTGCCCAACACTCTCAATTCAAAATCTTCTTTCAACTGAATGAGTCTTGGAAAAACGATTTCTGATTTTCAGGTTGTAAGCCCTTGAATATTCTTGAAAAAGAAATGATTCCTTTCTCTTTTGTTTCTTACTTAAGGTTTTACCTGAGAGAAAGAGAGTGATGTGGATGCAATTAATGTCAACCGCAGGTTAAATAATCATATCAAATGTTCATTGATTGTGTGATACATTCAGATCCTTATGCAGCTCAAAGTTGTTTAACTGAAAGAGAAGTATTGTTTTTATACCATATGCTCATATTAATTAAATTTTTCAATGCTCTTCATTGCTCCCTTATAAGTAATATTTTCCCCAGGTGGTAAACAATTTTATTTTTGCATTAATGAGAATGCATTTCTTTCTTATTTTTTAAAACATGAGTTAATATGGAAATATGTTATAAGTTAAAAAAATTGCTTTTGCAATTTCTATTCTCACAGTTTATACTCAATGTTTGAAGTGACTTAATTTTGCTTTTGTGCACCGATACACAAATGTCATTAAAAGTAAATGTTATCTTTTTTTCCGTCTTCAGAAGTTGGTCCCATTTCTATGACTTTGCCAGGCTGGTAATGATGATTAATCAATAACAAACAAGGGCACATTCAGGAGAACACAAATTCATAAGGAGATGGCTGGCCCTTCAAAAGGCAAAATTATGTTAATATTTAATAACTTAGATGAAATAAAGAGAACTTATATATCTAATTTATACTATCCAAAATTTTTATGCTGAAAGACACAGTCTAATATTATCGATGATGATGAAAATAAAAAGACTATTTTAAGTGTTCAATATTCAGGGCATACATGATGACTCATTAGGCAGAGAAAATTATTACTGTCCATTAAAGAATTAGCTTTCACACAAATGGAAAAGTTGATTGGTGCACCGCAGAGTGGTTGGCTTCTAAAATTATAAAATTAACGAATGTATGAAATGTTTAATTTCACACATAAATGTCTTCGAGGAGAAATTATAATTGTTTTATATAATGTTTTATATGCTTGTTTTATATAATAAAATCATTTCTTTTACATGCTGAATCAAATATTAAATCTGAAATCACAATGTATTTTTTGATAGCATTTATTCACATCAGTTGAGTGGCGAAGATTACAATATTTCTGTGGATTTTCATAAATTATTTAAATGGAAATACCTTATAGCTCAGATGAATACATCACTAACAAAGTAAGAATTTTCCATATATTACCTGAATGCTAAAAGTATTTTTGTCATCCCCATGGTCAGAGAGTTCTGATTAAAAATGCAAATTTTAGATTCTATGCTTTAGAATTATAGGCTTGGAAATTATAGAAAGACATTGAAACAAATTGATCAGGATTACCACAAAGTGACTGATAAGATAGACAAAATTATAGAATATTTCATGAAATAAACACTGTAAAAAGGATGAAGAAAATCTCATCAGTATGAGAAGTCTTTTGTCTTCTAACTGTAATGAACACAGCTGGGCTTAACATAATATATCATCATGTAATACTTTCTTTTATTTAATGTCAAAGTCTAAGGTCAGAATTTTGTGTCAAGGACTCTATACTAGTGTAAGTCCCCTAACTGCAAAGACAGTCTTAAAATTTGTTCTGTAAAATAGGAATAAAAATTCTTATCTCATAGAAGTACATGAAGCATTTTAAGGAAAAAAAGCTTACTGACTCATTTAAAACAGACTAAAGAGATAGCTATAGATTACACACATATGTGTGTGCATAATATTATATGAATAGCATTACATGTATTAACGAAATATATTATGATTGTTTTCTTACCATCTTGAAGTCAACACTTCTATCTGATTAAAGCATTTCTGTGTTTGCATAAGGTCATTTTGAAATAACTGGGACATTATTGAGGGTCCTCATTAGATCAGCCTGTGGATCTTTGCTGATTATTCTGTAAATCCTTTTCCAAACTAATGCCTGAATTTTGCTGAGTCTAATTCCACCCTATTATATTACCTTGTGAAACTATCAATTTCTATGCCCTCATTAATTGTGAAACGTTATAGCATAAAAAGGTGGAATCCATGGAAGCACTACAGAAATTTTATTTTTAAAAAATGATGAGTTCTTTTTACGAAAGTAAATAATAAACCATAAAAGAATTCTCTTAATTGGGGCATGCTGGCAATGCCGATGAAACTGCATTCAACATTCCAGCTGTAAAACTTGTAATAATCCTTTAGTTCTTTCTTCATGAGTCAAGCAAAGCTTCACTGGTCAGGGTTCTCACTAATATCAAATGGAGAGGGAGAAAGGGGTCAGATGACCATTAGGAAGTGAGAGACATTCCCTGTGCAAAATATTACACTTAAAATAGGCACTGAACGTGGGTGCTAGGTTTATTTATAGCCACAGTGGAAAATGGAAGAGACAGTTCTTTCAATAAAAATGCAGGGCAGTGCCTGTGGCTCAAAGGACCACCCAGAGATACCATCTAGCTCCAGTGAGAATGGCCCACATCACAAAATCTCAAAACTGCAGATGCTGGCGTGGATGTGGGGAGAAGGGAACACTTTTACACTGCTGGTACAACTGCAAACTAATACAATCTTTTTGGAAGGAAGTATGGAGAACCTTCAAAGAACTCAAGCTAGACCTCCCATTTGATCCTGCAATCCCATTACTGGGCATCTACCCAGAAGGAAAAAAATCCTTTTATTATAAGGACACCTGCACTAGACTGTTTATTG